>CM035154.1:126954019-127205396 GCA_020205615.1 Panax quinquefolius | reverse complement strand
TTTGCACTTTGGTTGATGCTTGTTCAGCTCCAATTTCGGTGTCCGAATCATTATCTATTAGTTCCATTATATCTGGGTCCGGTACTATATTTTCTATAATGATCACCTCATCAAGGTTATCTTCAACATGAGCCTCTATTTCAGCTATTAGCTTTGATATTGGCTCCTTCTTCACGTTATAAGCATATAATAAGCCTTTTACGCCTGACATCTATGCACATAAATTATCCTGATTAGCATATATACACACAGCAAATAACAGTTTTATTTAAGTTATCTTTTATTTGGTTTGACGACGAATTTATTCAATTCATCTTATTTTAAACTCTATATGAGTTATTTTTACATTCAACGTTTTTCTCTGCTCTAAGGTTATAGCCTAAGGTCTACTCCCACCTATGGTTTCTAACCCTAAAGCTCTGATACCAACCTGTGACGCCCCCAAATTCAGGTACTTGAAACCCGAATTCAGTGCTTCACGATACCATTTATTTGAGCGGAATAATAATTATAATGTCATAAATATCAAAATTAATTGACATATCAGAGTTTTCTAAATCCCAGGTACGCGACCTTAAAATATTTCATTACATAATAGATAATAAATATCATCATCTTATTTAAGTCTAGCTATTACATAAGGTAACACAAACTTATTCAGAAAGATTTCCTTTCCCTTTGTTCCTGGCAGAGCCCTTTGGTTGGTCATACTTAACTGAAAACATTAATTTAAGCAAGGATGAGCATTTCAGTTCCCAGCAAGTAATAACAATTATAAATATTAGCTGAAAGGATTAAATGTTTTCTTTGTACTACCCTTCTACAACAAATCAAAAGTTGGGAAGTAATCTGAACCGATGATAATAACATAACATCTCTTTATCAAACTTTTGAAACTACGAACTGACTATAAATAGGGTTAAGGTGACATACTATGAATATTATTCTCAATTTTTGAAAAGATTTAATGAGAACTTCATCTCAGAAATGTCATAACTTACTTGCAGACGGAGGGTGATCGGCCGTTGTACCTCAGACGATTGATCAATACTACATGAAAGAACGATATTATCGTTTCACTCTGTCGCCAGTAGCATAAAAGTTTTCCCATATTCGGGATGTTCATACTTATTCTGGAATCCGAACCAAAGCAATTTAATTAGATACAAAAAGGTTTTATCATATTCAACGATATTTCTAAATCTGTGTCTAGCTGGTCGAATAGCTTAGACGACTCTTACTTCATGGGTACATACTGGTATCAATAGGTGTATATATATATCAACATGTGATTAAATACAATGACTATCCAAGTGGGGACACTTGTATAACCATGTTTAGAAATTAACGAACATAATATATATCTGAATTACCAAATACTAACATGTTGATAAGCAATGATCGGATATAGAATATATCACAATAGGGTTAATAACATAGCATAATAATAATATAATTCTGAAACTTCTTACTCATGTCCATTGCATAAAGAAAATGCAAAGGTAGGATACTTGCATGGTCTTCTGCTTACACAACTTAGTTCTATCCTTAATTCAACAACCTATTATTTATAAGATTGTTCTAATGATTAGAATAACATATCATAACATATCATACTGTTATTTACAGTTAATACATAACCTAATCACATTGTCACATAGTTATATCAGTCATTAAGAGAAAAATAAACACTTATACAGTCAAACTATATAGGTTTGAATCAAATTGGGTAGCATTTTGGTGTACCGACGGCTCTATCGGGTAATTTCAGAGTCTAAAACTCTAATCTGTATCTCAAACATTATTTTGGATAATTAAATATCAATCATATGACTTATAATAATTTATAATTACTTATTATAATTTATCATAATTTTTTTCAAACTCTGGAATCATTATTAAATGATTTAAATATTAAATAAATAATTATTAAAGTATTAATGCAACCCTTACCAAAATATCAAAGTTATTTTATCATAACTCAAATATTTTTAAAGTATTAATTATTACCCTTAAATGATTTTTAAAACATTTAAAATCATTTTTAAATAATTACCTTTAATATTAAAATATTAATGTACTATTCATCCAAACATTAAAAGTCATTAATTATAACTTAAAATATTTTTAATTCATTTATATCCTTTTTAAATGATTTTTAAATTAATAAAACCATTTTTTAAACCATTTATTTAATATAATTATTAAATAAATTTAATGTCATTAACATTAAATAAATATCATTAATATTCAATTATTAATGAAATTATCCTTTAAATATTAAAAGTTATATTTTATAACTTAAAATATCTTTTAAACACTTTATTTTTATTTAAAATGATTTTTAAATAATAAAATCATTTTAAACTAAATTATTTAATAAAATATTAAATAAATTTAATATCATTAATAATAAATAATTAATGAAATTCATCACAAAATATTAAAAAGTCCTCAAAAATAACTTAAAATATTTTCTTGTATCATTATATAATTTTAAATGATTTTTCAAGTATTAAAATTATTTTAAATAACTTATTTAATATAATAATTAAATAAATTAAATATCCTTAATATCTCAAAAAATATTGAATATTTATGAAATATAATTAAAATAATTAAAAACAAATTTTCGAATTATAAAATAATTTTAATAATTTATTTTGTATTTTCATAATTAAAAACTAATTTTCTATAATTATTTAATAAAATATAATTTTTATAAATAATCTATCGTAAAGACCACCTATATGATTGTAACTGGCCGCTATAGGTGTTCTTCATGAAAACCTGAGATCTTCATACAGTTAGCTGAGGACCAAGTGTATATCCGATGATCGTGAAGTTTCTGGACTCTCTAATGATCACAGTCTATAGAAATAATGTAATACTACAAATTACAACAACAATCATAGTCAAAACATACTCCAATTGAAAGATCTAAGGGCCTAAAGTAGCTGTCAGAAATGTTCTTCATTTCTGGGTTTGCCCAAAATGAAGAACAATACGACATGCCTACTTTGGGCCTCCACTACATGCTGATCGTGTAATTGTTTTGTGATATATCAACTTCAGTGTCTAGCCAACATGTAACTAAGTAGATCTATCACAAAACATTACCAAAACAACAACAAACCAAAAAGGTACAGCCCGGTCAAAGCATGTCAGGAGACACGTTCAAACATTTTCTGGGTTACCTAGAAAACGTGAACCGTGATCGACTGAGCTTCTTTGACTGGTCACAGAATCCAACCTACTTGATATCTGGCTACACTAAAAGCATATATCGATAGTTTACATGATATACTATAACATTGGTTCAACAAAATACTCAAAACATCAATCAAAAGGACAACTCCGGAGCCTTAAATAACTTGTCAGAGGCTCTTATTCGGTTTCTGGGTTGCCCAGAAATAGTTCGATCAATGTCGATCAACGACTTTTGACCGTTAATAACTCCAAATCTAAACCTCTAATAACTGTAATTCCACTTCCAGCTTAAAGACAAGATGACAAGCTACAAATCCAATACTTAAAACAACAAAACCACATAACTGGTAAAGATTTATAGGGTCTGACATTCGTTGTCAGACCTCAAGAATTTTTTTTCCAGATTTTCTTAAAACTCGAATTTGAACACTTAGATGATATGGATCTATATAATACCAACCCAGATCATCATAATAGTCTATATCTAACATGTTTAACACAAAACAACATCTAACAACAGATTATTGGACAGAAATCAAGGCTAGGGTTTATACCTTTAATCTTTGATTTTTGATTTTTGATTCTGACCTTCTGATCTGTTAGTGGTATATGCGGGGTTTGCTTATGGGACTGAAATGCTCAAACAATTCGTGGGTTAGAGAGAGAGAAGCTTGGTGGTGTATGTGTGAGCAATTGGGACAAAATTATGAACTTTCCTCTCTCTCAATCTATATATAACTTGATGAAATTGTAACGCCCCCAAAATAGGTCCATTCCATCCAACCCATTCTGAGTCGCCAAATATATAATACGAAAAACAACTACAACTTTATTACAACAATTGTCGTGCAAAATACAACAACACATATGTCGTGAGTTTGGATACAAATATATACCAATCAGAAGCACGTCACAATGACACCTTACATAAAGGTATAGTCAAAAACTGCTGTTTTAGAAATTAGAATCTTTGGGAAGTGCTCAATGAAACCTTCTTCATACATGGGAGGCCATGCTTTTAGGTTATGGTAGATATCATATGGCCACAGAATTATCTTTGGTTGACCCAATAGACCCCAAAGAAAAATGAGAAGATTACTATCATATTCTTCCCAATGGTGAGTCTTTTCTTGACATATCATTATCTCCACTTTGTCTTTAATTGGGTATTATACTCCAAACAAACACCAAGATTATATAGGTAGTGCTTGTAAATATACTCAAGAAGTGGATGTGCACAACCTTGTCTTTATGATAACACGAGTTTGTATGTCATTAGACATCTTGTATGATAGTGGCAAAACACCATTCCAAAGTTAAATTCACCCCACCCTCAACATCTATAGACCACCACTTTATTCCTCGCTATCCTCGCTCGACCCAAATGCTATACTTTTATTACACCTTAAAAAGAATTGTGAAACAAAAGGGTGAGCACAACTAGCTCGAAAAAGAATATTATGACTAAGGATAAATAAATTATCAATAGTCTTCATCAAGAATAAATCGGAGATTTAGAACATATGGTAGATGATAAAACTTTTTTAACCATAGTTGCGGTGAACGAAGCAATCCATTAGAAGAGTCAAATAGACCATAAAATCTATTATCTTCTCCATGTTAAAAGTCCACCAACAATGTTTTATCCCTGTAACATCAATCAACAATTCCTGTCCACAATCACGTGTATAACTCATAATCGTAATTGTAGTTCTAAATTCCTTTCCTCATCCAAGACAAAGATAATTTTCATCACTTGTCTTTACCTGAAACATCAAAGATCATGGTTATACCAAATCACAGTTCATGTTCATAATCATACTAATAAATTCATCTTTGCACCACTACCAAAGATATTCATTAATGATTCATCTTTACACTACAAAGCAAAGATATTCATCAATGAGTCATTTGCATTACGAGCCAAAGATATTCATCAATAATTCATCTTTGCACTACAGGCTAAAGATATTCAACAACAGGTCATCTTTGCATTACGAGCAAAAGATATTCATCAATAATTCATCTTTGCACTACAGGCTAAGATATTCATCAACAAGTCATCTTTGCACTACGAGCCAAAGATATTCATATATCAAAGAAATACATAATCATTTCAGAAGTTATATAACAATAATTATAACCATGTTGATCAATTCACCTTTGCACTTAAACTAAAAATATTCAATTGTAAATTCAATGGTCATGATCATACCTGTCAACAATTCAACTTTTGTACTACTGGCCAAAGAGAACCTATGGTCACGATCATACCAATAATCTACCCATCTTTACACTCAAGTCAAAGAGAAATATTATCATTAGGGTTATAAGAATGTTATATAAAACAATATAATCAAAACATGGTTTTAATTTCAAGAGTAAGATTCATAAATCAACGATAATTTGGTCGAGAAGAAAACCAATTTGTCATGAATAGTACCCGTATTCAACATAGTACCAAGTATAATGCGCATAAGAACTCCTCGGCTACCGAAAAAGATAAAGTTTCATAATAAAATTCATATCCATATTTATAACACCTTAATCCAAATGTTATAAATCACTTAGAAATCTCATAATCTAATATTATTAATATTATAATAATATTTTAATCATTTCTTAAACTTATAAATAATTTAATCCAATTATTTACACTTTAATAATTAATGCATTTAATCATCTAAAATGCCAAACTCATAAGATTTCATCATCATTAACCAAAACCCTCATAAAATCTGCATATATCTCATATATGATTCTCAAGCCAATAAATCATATTTTCCAATTTTCTTACTTCACATAACATATTTAATTCATTTATTCATAACTAGAACATTTTCATGAAAAATACCAAATCAGTTCCAAAATATTTCTTTTCTGGGATTTAGCATAACATAGTGCCATATTGAACATATATTTTCTCTAAATTTTAAAAATTCATTTACTATTTTTCATATGGCCAAAACCAACCGAATATTTAAACATTTATTATAAATTATACTTTTATCCAAAAATTCTAAAATTAATACGGTATACTGATATTATATAGATGTACTCCCAATAAAAATTTCATCAATTTTGGAGTTAATCACAAGGAGTTATAAGCGGTTACTTTTAAAATAGTCTTTTCTCATAAAATTCATAACTCTCAATCTATAAATCCAAAAATCTCCATTTTTGGACACAATATATAAAACTCATCAAATTATCATTTCAAATTTTTCTAGAATTTTTGAAGGTTCAGAAAAATTTCGAAACTAAAAACATAATAACCCTTAAAATCCCTTATTATCCCTTACCTCAAAAGAGCGGTAAGATTTTGATCGAATAACATTTGAAACGAACTTGCACCGTATAGCAATACTCAAAGTATACTCAAAATACTCACAAGAATACGCTCGATAATATAGAGAGAGAAAACTTGAGTTAAAGGTGTGATTTTCAATTCTAACCCAAGACCCTATTTATAGGAAAATACTTAGAACACCAAATCGTAAAATTTAATAAAATATTAATATATATTATTTTTATTCCAAAGCACACTTATTTTGCTTCAAAACCTCAGCCACCAAACAGCCCACCTCACAAGACTTGCATAAAAAACGTTTTTGTTATTTAAATTATTTTAAACTTCCAAAAATCAATTATTTCAGAGCTTCAAAACTTCAATAATTCATAATAAATAGTCCTTTTATCAAAAAATTCGAATCTCACGAGTTTGTATAGGAAATTCAATTCTCTACAACTTTGCAGAAGAAAGTTTTTCCAAATTCCAAACAGAAATTGACCAAAATCCACAAAGCAGACGATTTTACGAGCCTATAATCAAATTTCAACCAAGAAATGGGGTCCGCAGACATGTTTAACATGTTTTAAACATTTATTGTAAAAAAATATTCTTCCTCCTCATATACTCATATATTCCACATTCATTGTAAAATATCACCATTATTATATTATTAAAATAATATATTTAAATGAATTATTTTATCGAAAAAGATAAAATATTAATTTTCAACAATTGTCACTTTAAAATTTTCTCCATCTATATCCACATAAAATAAATATTTTCTCATCATAAAATCAATAATTAATTATTCACAAATAATATTACATAATCACAATATTAACAACAGGCGGTTCCCAAGAAAGAGGGCTTTCAAAAGGATCTCTCATCTGGGCAATTAATTAGGTGACCAAACCTCTCCTTAGACAAAACTTTCTAGACATTGCCAATAATGTTATCCAATAATATTATTCAGATAATATGAATTATTGCTCCGATAATGGAAAATCATCGTACGTGACAATTATTGAAACAACAATAATATAAAATATCAACGTAGCAATTATTGAATCAATAAAATAAAATATTGAACAGTAATTACTGTAACAATTATTGAGTAATGCCTTCTTACGAAAAAAAAATTATCATGCTTCATGAATAGTACTCGTGAATAGTAACTCGTGAATAGTAGCTCTTGAATAGTAACTCGTGAATAGTAACTCATGAATAGTAATTAAAAAAAATTGAATACTTTTATTTCATAAAATTCGGGGTCTTACAATCTCCCCTCCTTATGAAATTTCGTCCTCGAAATTTACGTACCTGGTATTTCAAAGAGTTGAGAATACCTTGCTTTCATTTCAGATTCCATCTTTCCTGTTATCATGATTTCTCCATTGCTCATCTCCTGTATTTCGGATATCATTCTAGAATACGACTTTCAAAACAAGGGTTAATTTAACAATTAACATATCACATAATATCCCGATATTATGACTAACCAACAAATAAGCTTAGGTAGGACACACTAGCGAAGGATTTACTCATCTCTCCTCCTAGTTCTAATCCCGATCTCCATGGAGATCATATCCCTAAGCTCGACGATTAAATGTAACGCCCCAAAATAGGTCCATTCCATCCAACCCATTCTCGAGTCGCCAAATATATGATACGAAAAACAACTACAACTTTATTACAACAATTGTCGTGCAAAATACAACAACACATATCTTTGTGAGTTTGGATACAAATATATACCAAGCAGTAGTACGTCACAATGACACCTTACATAAAGGTATAGTCAAAAACTGCTGTTTTAGAAATTAGAATCTTTGGGAAGTGCTCAATGAAACCTTCAGATATGGGAGGCCATACTTTTAGGTTATGGTAGATATCATATGGCCACATAATTATCCTTGGTTGACCCTAATAGACCCTAAAGAAAACGAGAAGATTACTATCATATTCTTCCCAATGGTGAGTCTTTTCTTGACATATCATTATCTCCACTGTCTCTAATTGGGTATTATACTCCAAACAAACACCAAGATTATATAGGTAGTGCTTGTAAATATACTCAGCAAGTGGATGTGCACAACCTTGTCTTATGATAACACGAGTTTGTATGTCATTAGACATCTTGTATGATAGTGGCAAAACACCATTCCAAAGTTAAATTCACCTCACCCTCAACATCTATAGACCACCACTTTATTCCCTCGCTATCCCCCGCTCGACCCAGCTACACTTTTATTACCTGAAAGGAATTGTGAAACAAAAGGGTGAGCACAACTAGCTCAGTAAAGAATATTATGACTAAGGATAAATAAATTATCAATAGTCTTCATCAGTAATAAATCAGAGATTTAGAACATATGGTAGATGATAAAACTTTTCAACCATTATGAGTTTGAGACTATTATGTAACTGTGTTATTATGATTAAGGTTAAGTATTATAGAATTTAATATTAATTAGAGAAACCCTAATTAATATTTAGAAACCCTAATATTTAAATTATAAACCCAAATTGATTTAAAACCCTAATTCGAAGGCCATTTACGACTTTAAAAATTTGTTAAGCCGTTGTGTAATCATGATAATGTGATTAACGACCGATATTATAGATATTAACCCTAATTAGGGAGAACCCTAAATATTCAAAACCCTAAATTCTAAACTAAAACCCTAATAGCCCAATTAGAAAACCTAAATAGTAATTAGTAACCCTAATTGTTAATTATAAGCCCTAATGCTAATTATTGAATTATGAAACTTAATTTATGGTTCTAAGTATTTAGAAAACCCAAACTAATCAAGAAATTATAAATTTCATTTTTTAGAAACTAATTTTGTTATGTTAAACCCTAATTAAAAATCCTACAATTTTTTTGCTAAACCTTAGGGTTAAACCCTAAGGGTTTGCCAAGTTATCATTTAGCCATTAAAAATTATATTGCAAATGACCATAATACCCTTTTTCATTCTTTAATGAGCTAACTTGCAAATCTTTCTATATTTGGAGTTGGTGACCTACTAATATTGACAATGTGACTTATTTATCAGAAAGTCAGCCAATTCTTGCTAGCAATCTCAACTATATACATTGCATCTAAAGATTATAAGAGATAAGAAAGAGAAAGTGTACTAAATTTGGTCATTTGCACTCAAAATCTCAACTTACATTTCTTTCTCCAAAACCTCTGAAATATCTAAGTATATCAGTCCCTAGAATACTCCCTAGATCACCAAGAATAGATTTGGAGAGCAAGGATAAAAGATTTAACTAGAAGGTATAAACCCTAAAACCTACTTTCATCTTGTATGCTAAGAAAATGTTGTGTTTATGTGTTTAGATTTATGTTAGAAGTTGTTTTTAGATGATCTATGATGATCCATCCTAGATTCATAGCATCAAAGTGCCTTAAAATGAAGTTTTAAAAAACTGTCCATGAACCCTAGAAAGTCGTCTGACAAGCTAATGTCAGTGGTTCCAGATCTTTCCTTGTTCATGATTTTTGATGTTTTACGTTTTAGATCTATAGCTTGATATATGTTCTTTTCTTTGTAAGTGAAATCACAGTCATTTGACGTCTAGATTTCTTGTTATAAACAGTCAAAACCCGTTGACCGGGTATGACCGGACCATTTTTGGGTAACCCAGAAATCATTTTCCAGCGTCTGACAATATTTTGCAAGCCTTGATCTATCAGTTGGTTAAGAGTTTTGATGTTGTTATTGTAACTAGTTTATAGTTTGTTATATGTTCTTTAAATCCATGTCTTTAGATCCCACAAACAATCAACTGATCAAACGTAGTGGAAGATCAAACTTGGTCATCCGGTCATGAATATGATTTCTGGAAATTCCAGAAATTGCTAGAATGAGCCTCTGACAAGGTTTGACCAGATTGTATCTTGCAATTATGTTATAGTTGGACTGATATGTTGATGTAGATTTGTTCCTTGTCATGTGTACTACCTGTTTGGACAAGGAAAATACCTAACTGATGACTAGAACATCTTAATAATCGAACTAGAAAATGGCACCATGTAACTGCCTGGGTTTCTAGGTTACCCAGAAAACTCAGGAACGCTCTGACAGTGAGTTTGAAGGCTCGGATCTTGAATCTGAGTTTTGGTATGACATAGATGATGATTGATAATTGTAGTGTTACATAAACACTACATGATCAATGTTTAATTAACATGGCTCAAAAACATTTCGAGATGAGAATTAAATTCGGTCAAACAGGGTACCTTGAACACTGACTTGTCAGTGTTCTTGAGGCCAATAACACCTAAGACGACAGAAAGTGTCGATATAGCCTATAGCGACGGTTTTAATATTTTTATTTTCTGAATTTCCAGAAAATGATTAAAAATAGAAAATAAATTCTAAAAATTACCAAACATGGTTTTAAAAATTATTTTAAATTATGAAAAATAATTTTTGAGAATTTGGAATATTTTTCATTAATAATTATAATTATTTGAATAATAATGCTATTTAATTTATTTAATTAGTATATTAAATAAATTAGTGAAAAATGATTTTAATATTATAAAAATCATTTTTAATAAGAATAAAGTATTTAAAATATTTTAAGTTATAAAATATTACTTGTAATATTTTAAATAAAATTTCTTTAATTATTTAATATTAATGATATTAGATTTATTTAATAATTATATTAAATAAATTAATTTAAAAATTATTTTAATATTAGAAAAATCATTTTAAATAAAAATAAAGAGTTTAAAAATATTTTAAGTTATAAAATATAACTTTCAATATTTAAAGGTAAATTTATTCATTATTTACTATTAATGGTATTAGAGTTATTTAATAATTATATAAAATAAATTAGTTTTAAAATGATTTTATATTATAAAAATCATTTTAAATGAAATTATGGTATTTAAAAATATTTTAAGTTATAAAATATAAATTTCAATATTTAAAGGTAAATTTCATTAAACATTTAATATTAAATGATATTAGACTTAATTAATAAATATATTAAATAAATAGTTTAAAATGGTTTTATTAACTTCTAAAAAAACATTTAAAAAGGGTATAAATGAATTAAAAATATTTTAAGTTATAATTAATGACTTTTAATATTTCGATAAATAATACACTAATATTTTAATATTAATGGTAATTATTTAAAATAATTTTAATTGTTTTAAAAATCATTTAAGTGTGATATTAATACTTTAAAAGTATTTTAAGTTATTATAAATAACTTTAAGATTTTAGCAATGGTTTCATTAACAATTTAATATTAATTAAATATTAATGATAATAGAACTATTTAATATTTAAAATATTTATTAATGATTCCCGTGTTTGAAAAATCATGATAAATTATAATAATTATTTAAAAATTATTATAAGGCTATGAAAAATAATATAACTTATATTTACAGTTATTGAACTACAGGATAGAGTTTTAGACTCGATTATTACCCGATAAAGCCGTCGATACCCCGACATGTTTCAGAAATTGATCTGGACTTAGATAACTGGACTTGATAGGTGTTTGTTTGTGATCCAATGACTGCTAAACATATGTGACAATGTAATTAGGTTATGTGCTGACTGCAATATGCAGTATTATGTATTACGATGTGTTATTCTAATCGGTAAAATGATCTTATTAATGATAGGTTGCTATATAAAAGATAAAACTCAGTTGCGTATTGTAAGCAGCAGACTAGGCAAGTGTCTTACCTTTGCATTTATTTTATGCAATGGACATAAGTAAGAAAGTTTCAAAATTATATTATCATTGTGCCAGATTATTAACTCTATTATTATTGATATTATATCCAATAAATTGTATTCATACAAGTTCTGAAATTATCAGATCATTGTTTATTAACATAATATTATATTATAATTCAGATATTTATTCTGTTCATTGATTTCTAAACATGGTTATACAAGTGTCCTCACTTGGATAATCATTGTATTTAATCACATATTGATACATACTTATTAAATTCCAGTATGTATACGTTGACTTCAAAGCCGTCTAAGCTATTTGACCCAGCTAGACACAGATTTAGAAATATCGTTGCACATGATAAAACTTTATTGTATCCAATCCCGACTAAGTATGAACATCCCGAACATGGGAATAATTTTTGTGCGCCTAAGGCGGATAGAGTGGACGATAATATCGTTCTTGTATGTAGTATTGATCAGTACAGGGTACATTGGGCAGATCACCCTCGTGCCCGTAAGTTTTGACGGTTGGCAGATGAAGTTCTACTAAACCTTATCAAAAATTAAAAACAAAGTTCAAAGTCTGTCGACTACTCTCCATTTATAGTCAATACGTAGTTTCAAAAATTTGATATAGAATTGTTATGTTATTATTATTGGTTCAGTTTACTTCATAACTGTTGATTCGTTGTAGAAGTGTCATTCAAAGAAAATATTTAATTCTTTCAGCTAATATTTATTGTTGTTATTACTTGCTGGGCACCCAAATGCTCATTCTTTCTTTAAATTTAAATGTTTTCAGCTAATTGTGATCAACTAGAAAGTTTCGGCAAGAATAAGGGAAAAAGGAAAACAAATAGAATAAGTGTTATGGTATCTTTTGTAATAGTTAGATTGTATTAAGACGATGATATTTATTATCTATCATGTAATGAAATATAGTAAAGGTCACGTACCTGGGATTAGACGCTGATATATGTAAATTAAGTTTGATATTTATATTATTTTTATTATTATTAGTATTATTTCGCTCATAGAAATGGTATCGTGAAGCACCGAGTTCGGGTTTCAAGTACCTAAATTTGGGGGCTTTACTATAATACATGCTTAGTGGTATGTCCAGATGTTAATGAGCATACTAGGAATAAAATCATAGGTTTGATAAGTATTTACAAACTTTCGAATGTCGAGGCACCTATGATTACAAACTGTTATTATCAAGTAATGATTATGAATCATGTTATTGGATTTATAGTGTCTTACAAACTGATTTTGTGTTACGTATGTGTAAAGTATGTAATGAATTACATATAGAATTATACGGTTAAGTTAGAATCGTATGTGTATGATAAACTTATATATCGAGTTTGTGTATTGGATGTACATAACTAATGAATATCCTATATACGTAATTACATTATAATAGGATTCGAAAAGTGTTACTAAGCTTTACTTTGGTAAACTACGTGAAAGGCAAGTATCTAAACCTTACTTCTTTGATGCAAGTATTTGAACTCTATTTTATATTGAGCAAGTATCTTAACCAATACATTTATTTAATGCAATAAATCTATGATAATGCAAGTTTCTAACTTACAAAACCTTGGTTATTTTGCAAGTATCTAGACCTTATGATTCTTATCCTATGACATAATACTTCATAGTTAGAATAGAGTTGTTTATATTCTTGAACCTTGAATTCGAGTATTGAACTTATAATTATTCGTATATGCATTTAAAGTGTGGTCTATGCCAATTGATTCGACTAGACCTAAATCATAATTGAAAGCGATCCAAACCATTTGATTGGTGCAAAAATCTTGTATTGACTGAGATGAACAACCTTCTTTGAAGGGGAAAATGTATTATCGGGAGACCGACGTGCGCACTTGAGTACGATTAAACGATATGCATAACGTAGGTTACTTTAGGCTGATCATCTATTATACTCGATTTTGTTGGATTATCAGTATATTACTGTTAATTATAGTAAAAGTTCATAATCATAGTGACTTCTTAGTATTCATAAAATTAATATCTCGGACTGATTAAGTATTGAATCTTATTGATGTCTTTTAGTCCATAGCGGCATTTATTAAGAATTATTGAAAATTCCTAAATCATTATTCACTATCATACTATATATATATGATCACCCTTATTGCAATATTACTTGCTGGGAAAAATTGTTGCTCATCCTTGCTTTTCTTAAAACTTTTAGTTAAGACAGAACGTGGTGAACCCTCTAGCAAGGACAAGGGTAAAGAGAAGGCTTTGGAGTAGTTAGTTTCATAATACTAGAAATGTACTATTATTGTGATGTAGAAGAACTTATTGCTATGATATATTAATCTATGTTTAATTTGCGTTGTCATGTATTAGTAATAGTTGCGAGACCTTAGGATGGGAATAATTATGTTATAACAATATAATTTATTCAATTATTTAGTTGTGATGATTTTCGTATGATACTAGAGTATGATAAGTAGGTTTTATACCAACTTATCCGATATCTATTACTTGAATTAGTTGTTTAAACATATGTTTCGTAGTTACTTTGTATGAATTTTATATTTATTTTGTAGATTTTATGCTTGGGAACTGTGTGAGCGACTATTGGTATGAAAATGCAAGGAAAAGCAATTCAGACATCGTTTGGGCTTTCATGTTCATTTCATGTTCTTGACTTGAAACTTGGATTTTATTGTAGAGCTTCTTCTTAGCTTTTCGGAACATCTTCAATCATTCCAATTGGAGTTCGGATGCAAGAGTTATGACCTTTGTACCAACGGACGTTGAACTTCAATGTTTTGGATGGCCCTTTTGCACTGCACTCACTTCTAACCAAATTTCTACCTTTATCTGTCAATTATTTCTCAATTCTCAAAGAATAAAAATTGTAGAACTCGTCGAGATCTTCGATTTGATAGGTTGCAGGCCTCGTAACTCCTGCTAGATCAAAAGTTATGGTCATTTTACAAGAGGACACTACAACAGAAAATCTATGGCGCAGGCGTACGGATTTCTAATTCATTTGGGCGCGACTGCGCCAGTCCCTGGACCAAGAAAATGTTATCTGCTACTTAAGCGCAGGCGCGCCCAACTCCTGGTTATTTCCAATGCGGCCACGCCACTTCGGGAGTTGACTTTTTCATTAAATAGTGCAATTGGAGCGTAACTTGGGCAAGAGGTCAATTAGGGCTTATATATAGAAGACATATCAGTATGTAAAGTATGATTACACCCATGGGGATCAATTTCAGATTACATATGCTCTTTCATTTTCTTTTCTTTCCTTATTAGATTAGATTAGATTAGAACCCTAAATTAGCTAAGATTTGGGAATTGAAGCAATTGAAGATCTTTGAAAGTTCAGAAGTGAAATAAGAGAAGAAACTCAGATTTGCTATTCTTAATCCCTAATTCTCTTCACTTCTATTTGTATCTTTCAATGTATAATCAATTGTGAAATATGGATTCTAGTTCAATCATGAATTAAACTCTATTTTGAGATTACATTGCATCTTATTGAGTAGTTTACTTTAATATGCTTCCTTGTTAGTCTTATTAGTTATTCTTGGATTGTCTATTACGATTTGCTCGTAATTGATTAATTGTCTAGCTAACATTTACCGTGATAATCCTTATGAAATTGAGAAATGAATTATGGGTTTAGATCTAATCATAATAGCATGTGTTTGTGTGTTCTATATTGCGTTGGAATTCATTATTCGTGCCTTGGATAGGGATATAACGAAGCAACAAATGTAGTTAATTGAGAACTTGAGCTTCAACCCTCTTTAATTGTAATTCACATAGAGATATAGTGAGTTAGTTAATTAGGGTCTTCAAATTCATTCTATCATCTGTGGATTTAGTGTGATATGGGTATGGTACATCAAGAGATGGCTATATTTCACCTTCGTGTTCTCGACTAACAATCTGGTATAATTAATTTGGCTTAACAGGAAGTGTGCCGATTTAAATGATTCAATAGGTGAAATTATAATCTCAAGTCCTCATTATCTAGTCTCATTCTAGGGGTAGTTAGTATTAGTTAATTACATAGTTTAAATATAAAATATCAAATCAACCGTTTAAATAAGATTGAGTTGGTTATGGGTAAGTACTTGATAAGCTTTATTAGTAATTCCTCATGGGAACGATACTCTACTTGCTCTTTATTACTTGTTGACCGTGTATACTTGCACGCATATATTGATCGGGATTACGACCAACAAGTTTTTGGTGCCGCTGCCGGGGAATTAGTTTAATAATTTTTGCCAACATTAATTTCAATCAAATTAGTCTTAATATAAACATTTTATTTTATTTTATTTTATTTTAATTCCCTTCCTATATTTCTCTCTTTTCAGGTACCATGAATGACTTTGCTTATGAATGGCCATATACGAATATGAATCAACCAAGGGACACATGAATTGATGGACTTAATGCATTTTTTGCATTGTTAGCCCAAATTGAAACACTTTCGAAGAGGTTGGATGTTCTTGCAGCCCAACGTAATCGACAGATCGCAGTAGTTTGTAATTATTGTGCTGGAAATCATTCAAGTCATCAATGCACCGTCAAATTTGGACCAATACAATATTGGGGTGATTAACTCAACAACTATGCTTATCCCAATTATCATCAAGGTTGGGGGTATCACCCAAATTTATCATGGAGCTATAGTTATGAAGACCAATACTACGCTTCAAATCCTGCATACACACCAGAATTCTCATATCCACCTCCAATGCAATAAGAAGGAAATCCAAAGTTGAAGGAATTCATGTCAAAGATTATAGCAGACCACGAAGAGATGATTATGAGTCTGGTGTTATCAAGCCAAAATCTTAATGAACAGATGGAACAACCCATAATCCCTCAATTAATGGTCTTCAATACATGGTATCCGACTGAAATAGATAATTCAAGATTGGAGGATTTGTGGTTCAAGTTTATAGCGTCAACTGATGAGAAGATGATTGAGCAAGAGATGTCAATTCAAAATCTTCAGAATCAGATGGATCAAATGTTCGAAGCCTTGAACAATTGCCCTCAAAACAATTAGTGCTATGATATGGATTCTGAGACTGATGGAGAGCCCGAGTTAAACCTGCAAATGGATGAACCACAAAAGTTCGAAAAAGGGGAGACAAGTGGGGATAAGGAGTATGAGGCCATCAAATATCTATCTTTAAGTTCTAATGATGATGACCCAAATTTGTTAGTGCCCCAACTACCTTCTCCACTAAGGTTCAAGAATACAGTCAGTTTTGCAAAACCCTACCCGTTGGGGAGTCACATCGTCGGCAAAGCTCTTTATGACATGAGAGCTAGCATAACTTTGAAGCCATGGTGGGCCAACGAAGCGAAGATAGAAGAAGTGCATGTTATGCTTGACAAGCCCCAATGCCCGAATCTTATCACAGACACAACGGAGGAAAAAGCACCTATTTATTCAACATTCTTAATTGGGCACTTATCTAAACAGACCAAACTAGGTAACTTTAATTTAATAGCTCTCATTGCGGGGAACCTACCAAAAGCTACATTGCTCCTGATGGATGGAGGGTTCCTTAATTATCAAAGAGCAATTGGATAACATTAACAAAAAGAAGTTCGGCTGAATGACTATAAACTAAGCGCTCGATGGGAGGCACCCCATCTAATCTGTATCCCTCCTTGTTTAATTCTTATTTATATTTCCAATTACTTCTTCTTCTATTTTTAATTCTTCATACATTCCATATTTAGTAGAAATTTGATAGTTGTAAGTCTTAATAATACCTTTATTGTTTCTCCTCTTAGGTTCAATCCAATTGCTATAAGCATTCAGGATCAAACAGAAGTCCAAAAAAAACTGAAGCTGCCAAGGTACAGGGTAGCACGGCTGCGCCCAACTACAAGCCAAACATAGCGCATCCACGCCATATCTCAGTCATAGAAAACAAATACTGCTTAATTTATAGAATTTCTGACTCAAGCATTCAGACAATTAGAATGTGACAACCCAAATTTTTATGGGTTATTAAAATAAGAATTTAATAAATAAAATTCTTATTATGAGATGTATCTATTTTAGATTATATGGTTTGGTGAGTAGAAATTTATTATGCATGAGGTTTAATAGTTAATTTAACTATTGAAAAATTAAACGGAATTGTTATGAAAAGGAAATTAACTATATTATATTACTTAATTTAATTAAGTTGAAATTATATTACGAAATAATATAATTTGATGGTTATGCCTTGTTGGCAATGGAAATGTTTTGAATTAAATTCATGAATAATGTGAGTAATTCACTTAATTTAAATAGTGTATTAAAATAATTGTTTTAATAAAATGAGAAGGTAATATATTGTATGAAAATGTACTATGTTAATGTATTACGATAGTGAATTTCGTAAATAGTAAAATTTTAATAAATAGAATAAATATTTTAGTTGAAATATTTATGGAATAAAATGGATATTCGATGAAAATTTTTGGAGAATAATTTATTTAGAATACGATAATATTGATTAAATGATGTTATAATCAAGTATGTACTTTATTACGCTAATGGAATGGAAATATTCTAATTTAATTAAATAATTAAATTAGAGGATTAATGATTTTTTAAACAAATTATAACTATATTAGTTAATTAAATATTGTGTTGGCTAAATAAAGATTATAATTTAATTGGGTAATGTGTGACATGAGTACTATAGGATAAGAGAAGTATAAAAATAAAATAAAAAGGGTTTTAAAGTGTGTCAACCAAACAAGGTCTTATGACCTTTGGAATATTGTAACTACTGAGACCTTAATTTATTTGATCGTAAACCATTTGTCAGTTTTTATGTTACGTATTATTTTGCTAAGTCTAAATAACAAAGAGAAAGGGGAGCCTTATAGAGGGTTTGAGAGATAAAGAAATTTTCTGTGGATTAAGAAGAGAAATCCTGAGAATCAAGAGGGAAGAAGATGTGTAATCAAGATTTCCTAATCATCTTCTAACCAATCTAGAGAAGAAATCAAAGGTAACAACTTGGTTGTAAAATATATTTTGTGTTCTTATATATACTTCTTTGTAAATGGATTTTGGTAGAGTATTTGCTAATAATTGATGATATAATGTTAATAGATGTGTATAATTTGTTATATGTAATCTATAACAGGTTTTCATGTAATCAAATTCGTGGAAACAAGTGTTAGAAGAAGAAATTTGGTTTATGACTTAATATATGTATTTTGGGTCTATTTTAAGGCCTAAATTGATGGTTGGATCATGTATATAATCTAAAATTGAAAATAGGTGTGATTAGTACGTCGAAAAACAAAAAGAATGCAAGTTGAATGAATCAATTTGGTTAAGAAACGAATTCGTAGTGAATGAATTCGCTAAACATGTTAAAATATAAAAGTTTAGTATGAACATGAGTTTTGGGTTAAGATTTAGGCTAGCTAGTGTTTCTATAAATTTTTATAATTCTAGTATATTGTAGTTCTATGAATTAAGAATCCATAGAATCGAAAACAGACTAATTTGGATGTGTATAACTCAACTTATGAAGATTAGTAGGAGAAAAAGGGTCAAAAATCGTGAAGAACGGTAGAGCTTCGGTCCTGTTTTTACGCTAAACAAGTTAGATTACACTCTGCCTTGAAGCTTAATTGGCGCAATTGCATACGCAAAGTATGTCAGGTGTGACTATTTTGACCTATTTTAGTAAAATAGGCATAACATTTTCATACGAACTCCGATTGAGGTTATTCAAGATGATCTGGAATGAGGACGAATAGAACTACAACCTTTATTTTTTAAGTTTTTCAATTTAAGGTTGGGAACAGGGGTCAAAATGGTCATGAATAGGACTATTATGTTTTCGGAGGCAATCAGAGAGCGTCGGGCATGCACGTATGCAAGTGTAATGCTCTTGACGATAAAATATGTTGTTCTAAGTTATAGAACATGAATATTATGAAGTATAATGATGCTTAACATTAATAAATAATATATTAGATAAGTTGAATACGCATACTAAGCACACACAAGAGAGACAAATTGGGCGTGTGACGAATAAATGTCGAAACTCCGTGATAAGTGATAATGAACGTAAAAAGTGTTTTAAATCAAATGAAATGAATATAATAATATATTGAATAGTGTTAATATAAAACCAATAAGTAGTCCTAGCAAGACTTAAACACTTGAATGAACTTCGAATATAAAATACAGTGAGATATAAGTTGAAAGTTAACACAATAAAATTGAACATTGTGTATATGTAATAGAAAGGGTTATGAGATGTAGAGTAAAGTTTACATTACAACTACTATGCGTTGCTATGTGACTAATAGTTGATGTGCATGATTATATAATTGTGTAGGGCACGTGAAGTGCAGGTAGCTGTAAGCTGTTAAACTATTATTGGTAAACCACGATCAAGGCAAGTCTTTCAGTTCCTATTTGCTATGTGAACTTGGTGATTAACTATTTTAAATCTTTATTGTAAAGAGCATAATGTGTTATATATATGTTGAATGTACAATGTTAAAGTCAACTTATGACTACGTTGATTGAGTAAAGCATGCTGATTGAGTAAAGAACTCAATCTTTATACTTGTTATATGAACTGTAAGATGCATGTTATGTTAGTCCAATGTTTGTGAAATATATTTTGAGCATGTTATTATGTGCTACGTGATGCATGAAAACTTATAGATTTTGCTGGTCTGTCGAGCTCAACCTTGCAAATAACCATTTTTGCAGGTTAAGGATTGAAGGTAACACTATGTGCTACTTGAATGACGTGGATCAGAAATAATACACGAAGATTAATATTTTAGCTAAAGTTGTTATTTCTTAATACAATGATAAAGATTCATGAGATGTACTAAATGTTTTATGATGTATAGTTTTATGTTGAGTTGTAAAGCTAAAGTTAGAGTTATCTGATATGTAAAGGTTATCAGATTGAAATGTAAAATTTTATATAATAACTGTGATAAAGTGAATCATAAAATAAGATTGATTCAAAGACATATAGATGATAAAGGTTTTGATTCAGGGAATTAAGGTAAAAAGACATAAAAGTTTAAATTATTCCGCATTTTATATAGTTTAACATCGAATAATGATGTAAAATCAGAAGGTAGATGTGTTATTAACGACCGAAGTTGAGAATTAAATTGTATGAATTTTGGGGTCATTACAGTTGGTATCAAAACTGTAGGTTATAAACCTTAGGTAGGAGTACCGTAGGCTATAACCTTAGAGAAGGAAGGTGAAGATAATGAAAGAATAAGCTCAAGAAGAGTTTGAATAATAAGAAGTAATTTAAGAAATTTTTAAAGAAGGGATTAAAACATTCATGAAAGGATTTAAAGAAGAATCTCGCAGTGTTATAAGGAATATGAATGTGGGGTTACCCAACTCCAATAACAAGAATGTAAGGTGATAATAAATAGACACTGTCTATAAGAAGAGAATGATAAAGAAGTTAAGAATCAAAAAGTTATATTTAAGTATGGTACAATTGTACTCTTTAATGGTTGACATATGGTATTTGGGCTAAACGATTCCTTTATAGAGTGGAGGTATATACGAACTAGCAACTCGGAACCTAGTTTGTTGGTTGTTTATGGGAAACCACTTAGTGTACCATATTGAAACTATTAGAGACTCGATGTGTACCAAGTATAGAAGTTGGATACGTATGATGAAAATGTGGAACTCAAATGAAATGTTGAGCAATGTAAATGAAACTAGAAATTCTTAAAGTAAGAATTGTTATATAAATAAGAAAATTCAAAGAAGAATCTTGAAGTGATATAAAGATAAGAAATGAGAGTTACCTAACTCCAATAGCCAAGATAACGAATAATGATGAATAGACAAAGTCAGTAATATTAAAAGCATAAATGAAATCGTAAATAATGAAAAAGGAAAGAAAGAGGATCGTAAAATAAAACGATCACAAGTTAAGAAAAGACTTTTAAGGAAGATGATTCTAGAATAAGATCACGACGTGATCTGTTTAAGTTATAAAAGAAAGATGGTTTGTAATGTTTGAATAATTATAGCTTGATGCTATGAAATTAGTGTACTATGAAATAGTACTAGGTAAACTCGTGAGGAGTTATAAATGATGAGGTACGAAAAATTTGTATCGAGCAAAGAGCAAGTTAAGAGTAAGATAGAGTTAGTTGGGATTTCAATTGAGGACTCATGTGATGGATGAGTTGTACAAACCTTTGTATTGGCAAGGGTTTTGTGCTTGCACTCAGTTTATTACATTGATAATCATTGAAATGTTGGTGTCGCGCTATCAATGTATATGTGGCGAAAAGGTGATGTTTTTCTCATTGTATATTTGATATTTAGAAACTATTAAGATTAGTAAGATATTATTAGGATTAGGTGCGGTTCTTAAAACTAATGCATGTGGTAAATTCGTGACTCATAATAATGTGGTATGTTTTGAACCCCTCAGCGAATGGACGCCTATGGTCTGACTAGGATATGTTCTTAAACTCATATTATTGTGGCAAGTCCTGAACTTCTAATGTGTAGTAAGTTTGATGAACTATACTGGGGGTATAGGAAGATTATAAGTTGAAATACCAGAATACTTAGTATAAGAGCATTTGTGGTGCTAGAAATAAAAGAAGTAGTCAGTAATGAGGTAATGGAGTAAAAATTGGAATTGATGGAGAAAATTAGGTATTCAAAATCTTCTAGCTTTGCTAGACTTTCGAAATTTATTGAATTCGTGCTGATGTTTGCACTTCTATTTTTTTCTTGAAAAATATTGGATCAAATGATGGAACCAATGAGTTTTAAAAATAATACTGTTATTCGCATGTCTATGCTAATTGTTTCGGCTAGACAAAAATGATTTAAAAATATCAAAATGTATTTTTTTTCCGTAGTCATTAAGGCATCACTAAATATGATGCTGATTTGACAAACGAGAAAGTCAACAATGCAATTAAACTTAGTGTTGGATGTGATCTAAGGATCGTCAGCCCACTATGGTATGATGTAGTGTGATAAAATCACCAAATGACGGAATCCTCAAATGGACTGTAAACACAGTGCGTTATCATGACGTTATAAAAAGATTTTAAAGATTTCTTTAAGATATGAGAATATATATATATATATATGTATATGTTGTAGGGATTCGGTAGAGAAACGCACAGCGGAATATAAAACTTTATAAAGCAATTTCCGAAACCCAACACAGGATCCATGCGAAACAAATTTAATTCAGTGGTTTAGAATTTATACCGATAATAGAAAACTCTAAAATCGCTTCGAATCTCCAATGTAATCTGAAAGAACTACGCCTCTACAGTATCCACACGAACGCCCGTGAATCATCACACGATTCTCTAATAAAGGGAGCTGTGGTACTAGCCACCAAAAGGAATGAATTTTCTATTTTTCTCTAGTCTCTCTCTAAGAGCGGCTAGGGTTTTGTTTTGATTAACTTTCCAAAGACGCTGATATATCATATATATAACAAATAAATCAGAATTAATCAAAACCCTAATCTAATTAAAATAAAATCCAAATTTATATATATATATATATATATTATATCTTAATTAAGTTTTACTTAATTTATATATATATATATATATATATATATATCTTAAATCATCCTTTTAATTTAAATTTGTGATTTAAATACAATCAATCATATTGATATATTTAAATCCTTACAATTTAAATTAATTCCCTTTAATAACGTTCTATGTGTGTGACCCTATAGGTTATTATTACGTTGGCAATAATTTTAAAATCGTATTATAAAATTAAAAACAGTGAGCGACATCTAGTAATGCATCACTGTTACCCAAGTAATAATAAGATTGATGATTCGATGCAACCTTTTCATGACCAATGTTTCAATGTAATTTAATCCTTTTAACCTTAATATCCTAGATTAAACTCGAGTCATGGAATGTGTCATACTCTTCATAATTTAATCTGAGTTTTCTTGATCAATGAGTAGACTATATGAAACAAATCACTATTTGAGCATGGCCATGCATTTCATAGTCCTACTCAATCAAGAGGCCTATGGATATCAACCCTAATATATAGGAGGGTTAAATTCCATCTAGATCACTCATATTACTCGCACGATTCATGATGTACCCAATAATCACCTTTATAGTCCACCCTATTAAAGGTGACATTTGATGATATCAAAGTACATAAATTCCCGTGTAATAATATAGTGATTTAAGGTCAGAGGATCATTACATCATTGTCACTATGAGAATTGCTAATGACACTTCGCATAATGCTCCACATAGAATTCTCATGGTGGGTCTGTCCAGTACATCGTTATCTAACATGTACCTATGCATTGACTTAATATCTCATATATTTATGACCAATGAGATTTGGTCATCAGTCAATCCACATACTAGTCTCAATGCATCATTGTTGTCCTAGAAATAATGATACTTGACTAGGGACATTTAAGAACAATGATACTAATTGTAATTATATAATCTCATGTTCAAGTCACATACTTGAAACTATATAATTTGTATCACTATTCTAAGGAATTTTATTATGTTAACAATTATATTACGCAGTAAATAAAACTATAATAAAATCATTTATTTATTCAATCAAATATAATATCAAAATGTTAAGCAATAATATCAAATAATTGGCCTCTAGAGCACAAACTCTAACATATGTATATTTCGATTGATGTCCGAATTGTTGTAAAAGTCTATGCTATTTGATTCGACTAGACCTATATTAAAAGATGTTCATGAAATTCAAGCGTTTCTTAAGAAGTTATGCCAAACCAAATTGTTTTGGTGCGGATTCAGATGTTGAAAAGCTGAGATGAACAACCCTTTTATAGGGGATTACGCGAAAGTGTTTAGATGTTTGTGCACAATACATTGTACGAAGGGCTGATTACCCTAAGTACGAGGAGTCCCTATAGTCTTATGATTGTTAAAGTTTAAGTTGAAAGATTACTTATAACTATGGACATACGTATACCATTTAAATGTTTGTGCACAATACATCGTACGAAGGGCTTAACACCCTAAGTACGTGAGTCTCTATAGTCTAATGACTGTTAAGGTTTAAGTTGAAAGAATACTTATAACCGTGGACGTAGTTCAAGGTCTTATGACCCCTCAGCATGATTTGGAATCTTTTAAAATTCCTGAGTTATTCATACTGCTTCCCAATTATTGAGTAATTGTGGAAGATTCTTTTTATTCTAAAAGGCGAATGTGGTAAGGATGATATTCCTTAGAAAGAAGTAAGTCGTAGAATGCGACACTGAATGATGGATATGTTGAATAGGTGAAAAAAGAAATTTTGAAATGAGAAGGAGATGAGTTATCAAAGAATAATGTAAAACTTTTAATAGAAAAGTTTAATAATCGTAGAAAGATCTTTGTGGAAAGAAGTGGTTTTACAACCCAATGAATGAATAAAATATTATCATAAAATTTATTTTGATAGATTGAGTAAATGAAGATTAATAAATAAAATTTCGAGGGCGAAATTCTTAGAAGAATGGGTGAATGTAATATCCCGAGTGTTTATAAGTTGAGTATATGATAACAATCTTTAGAAAGGGAGATGAATGGGTTAAAGAATATATAGTACTCAAAATATAATTGAGTTCAAGTAAAGGTTATGACATAAAACTTACAAGAATTTATTATCAAGAATGGTGGGAGTAGGAAATATAAAACATATATTAAGGTAATGTGTTGAAGTTATTCAATGAAGAGATTGATGAAAACCTGAGTAAGGTAGGGTTTCGGTGATTCCGAGGACGGAATCCTTATAAGGAGGGAAGGATGTGAAAACCCGAATTTTTATGGGTTATTAAAATAAGAATTTAATAAATAAAATTCTTATTATGAGATGTATCTATTTTAGATTATGTGGTTTGGTGAGTAGAAATTTATTATGCATGACGTTTAATAATTAATTTAACTATTGAAGAAATTAAACAGAATTGTTATGAAAAGGATATTAACTATATTATATTACTTAATTTAATTAAGTTAAAATTATATTACGAAATAATATAATTTGATGGTTACGCTTGTTGGCAATGAAAATGTTTTGAATTAAATTCATGAATAATGTGAGTAATTCACTTAATTTAAATAGTGAATTAATATAATTGTTTTAATAAAATGAGAAGGTAATATATTGCATGAAAATGTACTATGTTAATGTATTACGATAGTGAATTTTGTAAATAGTAAAATATTTATTAAATAAATATAAATATTTTAGTTAAAATATTTATGTAATAAAATGGATATTCGATGAAATTTTTTGGAGAATAATTTATTTAGAATACGATAATATTGATTAAATGATTTTATAATCGGTGCATACTTTATTACGCTAATGGAATGGAAATATTCTAATTTAATTAAATAATTAAATTAGAGGATTAATGATTTGTTAAACAAATTATAACTATATTAGCTAATTAAATCTTTTTTTGGCTAAATAAAGATTATAATTTAATTGGGTAATGTGTGACATGAGTACTATAGGATAAGAGAATTATAAAAATAAAATAGAAATTGTTTTAAAGTGTGTCAACCAAACAAGGTCTTATGACCTTTGGAATATTGTAACTGCTGAGACCTTAATTTATTTGAGCGTAAACCATTTATCAGTTTTTATGTTACGTATTATTTTGCTAAGTCTAAATAACAGAGAGAAAGGGGAGCCTTATAGAGGGTTTGAGAGATAAAGAAATTTTTTGTGGATTAAGAAGAGAAATCCTGAGAATCAAGAGGGACGAAGATGTGTAATCAAGGTTTCCTAATCATCTTCTAACCAATCTAAAGAAGAAATCAAAGGTAACAACTTGGTTGTAAAATCTATTTTGTGTTCTTATATATACTTCTCTATAAATGGATTTTGGTAGAGGATTTGCTAATAATTGATGATATAATGTTAATAGATGTGTATAATTTGTTATATATAATCTATAACAGGTTTTCATATAATCAAATTCGTGGGAACAAGTGTTAAAAGAAGAAATTTGGTTTATGGCTGAATATATGTATTTTGGGTCTATTTTAAGGCTTAAATTGATGGTTAGATCATGTATATAATCTGAAATTGATAATAGATGTGATTAGTACATCAAAAAATGAAAAGAACGCAAGTTGAATGAATCAATTTGGTTAAGAAACGAATTCGTAGTGAATGAATTTGCTAAACATGTTAAAACATTAAAGTTTAGTATGAACATGAGTTTTGGGTTAACATTTAGGCTAGCTAGTGTTTCAATAAATTATTATAATTCTAGTATGTTGTATTTCCATGAATTACGAATCCATAGAATCAAAAACAGACTAATTTGGATGTGTATAACTCAAGTTATAAAGATTAGTAGGAGAAAAAGGGTAAAAAATCGCGAAGAATAGTATCTTCAGGTCCCGTTTCTGCTAATGGGCGCAGCTGCGCTATACCCTAAGTTATTTGGGGTGCAACTGCACTGTAGGGCGCAGCTGCGCTATGCCCAAGGCTTAATTGTGCGCAGCTGCGCCCAAAGTATGTCAGGTGTGACTACTTTGACCTATTTTAGTAAAATAGGCATAAGGTTTTCATACAAACTCCGATTGAGGCGATTGAAGATGATCCGGAGTGAGGATGAATAGACCTACAATTTTTATTCTTTAAGTTCTTTAATTTGAGTTCGGGAACAGGGGTAAAAATGGTCATTTTTAGGAATGTTGCATTTTTGAGGCAATCGGAGGGCGTCGGGCATGCACGTATGCAAGTGTAATGCTCTTGACGATAAAAGATGGTTTTCTAAGTTATAGAACATGAATATAATGAAGTATAATGATGCTTAACATTAATAAATGATATATTAGATAAGTTGAATACGCATATTAATCACACACAAGAGAGACAAATTGGGCGTGTGACGAATAAACGTCGAAACGCCGTGATAAGTGATAATGAACGTAAAAAGTGTTTTAAATCAAATGAAATGAATATAATAAGATATTTAATAGTGTTAATATAAAACCAATAAGTAGTCCTAGCAAGACTTAAACACTTGAATGAACTTCGAATATGAAATATAGTGAGATATAAGTTGATAGTTAACACAATAAAATTGAACATTGTGTATATGTAATAGGAAGGGTTATGAGATGTAGAGTAAAGTTTACATTACAACTACTATGCATTGCTATGTGACTAATAGTTGATGTGCATGATTATATAATTGTGTAGGGCACGTGAAGTACAGATAGCTGTAAGCTGTTAAACTATTATTGGTAAACCACGATCAAGGCAAGTCTTTCAGTTCCTATTTGCTATTTGAACTTAATAATTAATTATTTTAAATCTTTATTATAAAGAGCATGATGTGTTATATATATGTTGAATGTATGCAATGTTAAAGTCAACTTATGACTACATTGATTGAGTAAAGCATGCTGATTGTGTAAGGAACTCAATCTTTATACTTGTTATATGAACTGTAAGATGTATGTTATGTTAGTCCAATATTTATGAGATATATGTTGAGCATGTTATTATGTGCTACGTGATGCATGAAAAATGTTAGATTTTGCTGGGCTGTCGAGCTCAACCTTGCAAATAACCATTTTTGCAGGTTAAGGATTGAAGGTAACACTATGTGCTACTTGAATGACGTGGATCAGAAATAATACACGAAGATTAATATTTTAGCTAAAGTTTTTATTTCTTAGTACCATGATTAAGATTCATGAGATGTACTAAATGTTTTATGATGTATAGTTTTATGTTGAGTTGTAAATCTAAAGTTAGAGTTATCTGATATGTAAAGGTTATCAGATTGAAATGTAAAATTTTATATAATAACAGTGATAAAGTGAATCATAAAATAAGATTGATTAAAAGGCATATAGATGATAAAGGTTTTGATTCAAGGAATTAAGGTAAAAAGACATAAAAGTTTAAATTATTCCGCATTTTATATAGTTTAACATCGAATAATGATGTAAAATCAGAAGGTAGATGTGTTATTAACAACTGAAGTTGAGAATTAAATTATATGAATTTTGGGGTCGTTACATAGAAGCCCACACTCAGTTTCCAACTTTAGATTATCTCAAACTTATCCATCACCTGATATACCATCGGATCATGAGGAGGTGAACGGAGATGACATTGCCACTTAGGGGAGTATTCTTTCACTTTTAATTACAATGAGGGCTTTTCTCGTTTTAAGTTTGGGGTATTGGGTTGTAGTAAGTAGTATTACATGATAGTAGTTGCATTTTGCATATGGTAGTAGTGCATGTTTAGGTTGCATGATTATCTTCATTGTAGTACTTTTGTCTGTTTACTTACTTTTGTTTGTTTACTTGTTAATTGTTTCATTGCACTACATGATCCCATATTTGAGCCTGTTGAATTCCAGTCTGGCCAATGATGATATTGAAATATTATAGATGTTTGAACTCTGTTGATAGCTTAAGCTTAGTCATAATTTCATACATGATGTAATCTTTACATGTTGCTTTGATGTTACCGGATAGCACAACATTGTTCTTATTTGCTTGTTGGTTAGATTAGCACATGCTTGTCTTCTGAGGGGAAAAATTTGTTTTTAATGATAGAATTATGTAGAAAATGAGTAATGGCCATAATGACACAGAAATTCAAGTTTGGGGGAAAATATTGGGTATGCATGCTAAAAAAATAAAATAATAATAATAATAATAATAATAATAATAATAATAATAATAATAATAATAATAATAATAATAATAAAATGAATAAACACCATGGCTAGTCCTGTTGTGTGGCCTTTGCTACTTGAGTAAGTATGCTCGAGGGGATGTCTCTACACCTAGTACCCTAAAGCCTGAATGGTTTGGGAGTCGTTGGTTGAAAGCTCGTTAAGGGGTAGCACTAAAAAGACTAAGGGAATGAGACATTGCACAGCCATGGGAACAATAAAAATATAATAACCACAGGAATGTGCTAATATCTCCCTCGTGAGTGAATAAAAGCAGATTACGCCTTTTGTTGAACCTTAGTTTGGATTGATGTGCTGAAGTGGTTGTTATTTCATATGTCTCAGTTTTTTAGATTAAAAGCCTTATTTTTCCTTATTAGAAGCATAACATATGTAATGTCTACCTTTATTAAGCTTATTTATAGATATTAGCGCGCGCGTGCGTACCCACACACACACACACACACTACATCATTGTTAACAGGTTTAGATTTTCAGATTGTATGTCTTTATGACTTTAGCTTGATTTAATGCTTTGTTCACAGATCCTGTAATTTCTTTGAGGAAACTCTTATTAGAATTAATATTTGGCTGAGAATGTGGGATTCATTGTCATAGTAGCATAGCTTGCATATCATGTAGATTACATTTGTTGTGTTGCTTGGGGACAAGCAACGATTTAAGTTTGGGGGTATTTGATAAGTAGGTTTTATACCTACTTATCCGGCATCTATTACTTTAATTAGTTGTTTAAACCTATATTTCTTAGGTACTTTGCATGCATTTTGTGTTCATTTTGTAGATTTTATGCTTCAAAACTGTGTGAGAGACTATTGGTATGAAAACGTAAGGAAAAGCAATCCGGTCATCGTTTGGGCTTTCATTTTCATTTCATGTTCTTGGCATGGAACTTGGATTATATTGTAGAGCTTCTTCTTAAGTTTTGAGAACATCTTGAATCATCCCAATCAGAGTTTAGATGCAAGAGTTATGACCTTTGTACCAACGGACGTTGAACTTCAATGTTTTGGATGACCCTTTTGCACTACAGTCCCTTCCAACCCAATTTTGACCTTCATCCGTCCATTATTTCTCAAAGAATGGAAGTTTTAAAACTCATCGAGATGTTCGATTTTATAGTTGGCACTCCCCGTAATTCTTTCTGGATCAAAAGTTATTCTCATTTTACCAGAGGACACTATAACATAAAATCTATTGCACAGGCGCGCAGATTTCTAGTTCATTTGGGCGCGCCCATGCCAGTCCCTGGACCAAGAAAATGTTATTTGCTACTTGAGCGCAAGAGCGCCCAACTCCAGGCTATTTTCAGCTTGACCACGCCACTTCGGGAGTTGACCATAGTTGACTTTTTCATTAAATAGTGCAATTGGAGCGTAACTTGGGCAAGAGGTCAATTTGGGCTTATATATAGAAGACATAGTAGTATGTAAATTAGGATTCCACCCTTGGGGATCAATTTTAGATTACATATGCTCTTTCCTTTTCTTTTCTTTCCTTATTAGATTATATTATATTAGAACTCTAGATTAGCTAAGATTTGTGGATTGAAGCAAATCTTAGCTATTAGTAATCCCTAATTCTCTTCACTTCTATTTGTTTCTTTCAATGTATAATCAATTGTGAAATATGGATTCTAGTTCAATCATGAATTAAACTTTATTTTGAGATTACATTGGATCTTATTGAGTAGTTTACTTTAATATGCTTCCTTGTTAGTCTTATTAGCTATTCTTGGAATTACTATTATGATTTGTTCTTAATTGATTAATTGTCTAGCTAATATTTATCGTGATAATATATATGAAATTGAGAAATGGATTATGAGTTTAGATCGTATCATAATTGCATGTGTTTGTGTGTTCTGCATGGCATTGGAATTCATGATTCGTGCCTAGGATAGAGATATACTGAAGCACCACATGTAGTTAATTGAGAACTTGAGCTTCAACCCTCTTTAATTGTAATTCACTTAGAAATATAGTGGTTTAGTTAATTAGGGTGTTCACATTCATTCTATCATCTGTGGATTTAGTGTGATATGGGTACGGTACATCGAGAGATGGTTATATTTTACCTTCGTGTTCTCGACTAACAATTCGGTATAATTAATTTGTCTTAACAGGAAGTGTGTCGATTTAAATGATTCAATAGATGAAATTGTACTCTCAAGTCTTCATTATCTAGTCTCATTCTAGGGGGTAATTAGTATTAGTTAATTACATAGTTTAAATATAAAATATCAAATCAACCGTTTAAATAAGATTGAGTTGGTTACGGGTTAGTGCTTAAGAAGCTTTATTAGTAATTCCTCGTGGAAACGATACTCTACTTACTCTTTATTACTTGTCTACCGTGTATACTTACATGCATATATTTATTAGGATTAGGACCAACAGAGTAGCACGTGACGAACCAAATTCGAGATATGGGGGCGTCACAAGTTTTGGGCTCCTTATGGGCATAAAAGACATCGAAGGATATCCCAACACCATAAATAATTTACAAGCTGGTTGTACAGCTGAAAAGAGTCCATTGTGGGAACCAAATCTAGATCTGTTAGCTGGCTCTTAGATCCCGTGGCTCCTAGACTCACATGATTGATTAATAATTACAAAACTAGAAAGAAAACTAGATTTAAATAAATCTTAGCCATTCTAGCTCAACGGTTCTAGTTTTGCAACTTTGAACAGGTTAAAAGTTAGATATGGCAAGATTAAGATAAATAGAGTACACAAATTTATATATTATGGATTTACATCCAATGAGCAGTTAAAATAGATATTTAAATGAAGTAAATAGTTAATATATATATATATATATATATATATATATATATATCAAAGTAGTAGAAAGCTTCAAATATGAAAAAATCTTACAGTGGGCTGCAAATAAGACTTCAGACTACTCTTGGAGCTTGAAAACTCGGTTCCCACCGGTTAAATTTTGATATGTTGTAGAATATGTGACTAAAAGTGTTTAGAAAGAACAATATCAAAGTTTGGAGCACTCTATAGGAGGTTAATAGCTGAAATGAACAAAGTTTTCTCTTTTTTTCTTCTTTTTCATTTTCTTTTTGAGCTGTTGGGGGGTCTATTTATAGACCAATGTGGTCGCGGGTCTATCCACAGCAGTCGCGGGTCTACCTGCGACTCCCCGGGTGGTCCCGGTGAAAGTAGTATGCACACAAGCCAATCATGTTTGATGATAAAGCATATACTTTGTAACAATCTTATTCATTTTTAATAAAAAGTATGAATTTATTAAAAGGCTTTTAATTATCTACATGATGTTGTTTTATAATATGTGATAAACCCATAGTTTTAAGTAATTCTTTTAGAGTAATGATGATGATCATTCTAAAAAGATCTAAATTCTTATAAAGCTTAAAACTAAAATAGTTCCCAATAGTTGGATTAGTAAATTGGGGATTAGTGAATCCGTATAGTTTGGTACATGCGTTGCTTGCTAATTTGATGAGGATGATTGATCTCATTATCATTTGTGCGGAGACACTAAAACAAGTATGTAGGTGCTTATTAGATAATAAGTTCACTGAACGTGGCTCGTTAAGGAATACCTAATGGAGTTTTACTTGCCTATCAATAGGAATTCCTGTAGTGATAGTAGTAAAAGTGATCCTTGGACTTGAGATCATCATAGTATCTTATGTATGATGAGTTATACTTTGACTTATTTCTTAAGACCCTTAGGGTATATCAAATGGGATACTTGGGTATAAGAAGTTGTACATGGAGATAATGTATGATTAATAAAGAATCCACCGCTTCTAGTAAAAGAAGAGAAATGTCATATGTGATTCGATAAATGATAACCCAGTAGTATTTGGCTAAGGTAGAATGAAATTAGAAAGGAGTTTCTAATTTGCATTATATGGTGTTGTGCATTTAAGATTCGAAATACATAAAATTAAATAAATTAAGACTTGACAGTAATTTCATGTCTTATATTTAATTGAGACATTATATGGTGGAAGGACTGAATTGTACGGAAACTATTTACTCAAAGGTTCTTTTATGATTATTGTTAAAATCTATATTATCTGGAAAGTCGTTGATCGCTAGGGAGGCTTATCCCTATTGTAGAATAAATATTATTTATTTAAATAAATTAATTGTTTAATTTATTTATTTAAATAAGATTAGAATTGTTCTAATCGATTTATTCACAACCGGTTTAACATGGAGAACCTAAAGGGTCACACCATAAAAGAAAGAATAATTATTTAATAAGTTAATGACATAATCGTAATAATAAGTTAAGTATATTTAATTTAATCTATGGCGATAGAATAAATTAAATAGCTTAATATTTATTATTTAATATTTTGAAAATATTAAATATAAATTAATAAGAGAGTCTTATTATTATTATTATTATTATTATTATTATTATTATTATTACTATTATTATTATTTAATTCTCGAAGGAGTTTGGGAATTAATTAATAAAAGTACTCTCATATATTCCTAATAATATTAGGAGACTAATTAATTAAAAGAGTTTAATTAATTATTCCTAAAAAGATTAGGAGCCTAATTAATTAAAGGAGTTTAATTAATTAAAATAAAACCTAATTCCTTAATTGTTAAGGAGGGTTGCCCACATCTATAAATAAGAGGAATCTTATTATGGGTGAGGGTGGTTGTCACTTTAACAAAACACGTGAATACGTAATTTCAATAGTTGGGAGAGTAAACCCTTTTCTATGAGAGATATAAAAACTACGGTTTTGCCAAATACCCATCTTCTTGAATCTTTCTTCTTCCTTGGTGGATCACCTCTAGAGGCCAAACACTTGGATGGATAACGTTGATCAAAGGAAGGAACCAAACCCGGTGGATTCAAGTTGAACGTGAAATGATTTGGAGGTGAACTTGTACATGAGGAAGCTCGAATCTTCAACAGTATGATTCTTATTCTTTATCTTTTCGTTTAATTAATAATTGTGCGTAAAGGATGATGTGACGCCCCCAAAACAGGTATACATCACCCATCTTGAGTCGCCAGATACATGTTACAAAATTCAAATACAACTTAATTATACATCAGTAGTGTAAAATACGACAAAACATAATCTAAGAATTTTAATACGTATATTGTCATCTTCACAGTATACAGACTCAATGAAGTCCTCATTACATTTATTGTCACACTATTTAATAGAATAGTGAGGACTACTAATGTTATCATATGGACCGTCACTTTGTTCCCCGACTCGTCCCAGCTATATTCTCATTTCCTGAAGAGAACAGCGAAAGAAAGGGTGAGCTCAATTAGCCCAGTAAAAAATATTATGACTAAGATAATGCAGAATAAATTATCAATAGTCTTCAACAATGTTAAACTGATAAAATACAATAGGCAGCAAGTTTAACTGCAGCGGAATAAGTAATCCATTAGAAAAATCAAGTAGATCATGATATCTACTATCTTTTATGATTTAAAAATATTTTCATCAATTTTTATCGCTGAGACTCAGCTTAATAAATAAACCACATCATCAAGTTATCCCTGCACTACGAGCCAAGGATATTCATTAAATCAGCAATGGTCATGACTATACCGAATAATTCTTGGTTATAATCATACCAAAAGCGCCCATCAATGCACTATATAGGCCATCGAGGACTTTTACCACATCGTTTATAACATTACAGGTCATGATTATATCGAATGATCCCTGGTCATAATCATACCAAGTCCATCTCTGCACGTAAGCCAAAGATATACAACTATAAAACCAATAATCAATAGTCCATCTTTGCACGTAAGCCACAGATATACAATTCAATAATCAACAATCCATCTTTGCACGTAAACCAAATATCACAATATAAGTATGAAGATGATGACAATGATGTAAGCATTAATCAAACAAGGATAAATATTAAAGACTTTAAATTTATCCAAATATTATCAATCACTTAATAAACTCATAATCTAATATTATAACAATATTTTAATCACTTCTTAAACTTATAAATAATTTATTTCAATTGTTTATACTTTACCAAATAATGCATTTAATCATTCAAAAATGCAATACTCATAAGATTTCATCACCAATGATCAAATCCCTTATCAAAAATCTCCATATATCCTATATAGGATTTCCAAGCCATAAAATCCTATTTTCCAATTTTGTTACTTCACATAACATATTTACCTCATTTACTCATACCTAGATTATTTCATGAAAAATACCAAATCAGTCCCAAAAATATTTCTTTTCTGGGATTTAACAGAATATAGTCTCATATTGAACATATATTTTTCTCAAAAATTTTAAAATTCATTTACTATTTTTCAAAAATCAATTTCTCATTAATTCCTTAAGAAATTAGCTACCTCAAGTTTAACTCCAGAAATTCCCAAATCTTGGCAAGATCTTACACATGTTAACGTGATCTTCCAGTTTAAATTTCATGGTCATCGGAGTTATAGAACTCCGGTTATAGCATTTTTCGTCAGAAAAATCTAAATATTGAAATGGTCATAACTTGCTCATTTTAAGTCTGAATGAGCTCATTTTTGTACATGAGGTACTTTATACCATATATTTCCATCTAACTCTAGGACTTGACCACACTCAAAAATTCAAAATATAATATGAGATATGGTCAATTGAATTTCATGTTCCATTTTCACCAAAATCTGATTTTCAACTCTATTTGATTTCTATGAAAATTTCATGTTTTCACATAATAACCAACATAACTCATCAAAAAACTTACTAATACTACATATACCCATAATTTTCATCAGTCCAATGCTTTTATTATGACTCTCATCATAATCATCGTAAACAGATCATTTCCATAATTTAATAAGGAATGAATGTAAAGGATCATTCAGCATGCATGTGGTAATCCACATAGACAGGTTATTCCAATAGAATAATAAAGAATGGAATAACATAAGGATTCAACATGCGTGCGATAGATCGCAAAAGAGCGAGTTATTCCCAGCCGTAATAATAAAGAATGGAACCGGTAAATGCGTAAAACCAATGCATGGTGAGATATTCAGGCATAATAATAAAGAATGGAATAACAATGAATTCACCACGCATGCGATAATCGCTTGCGCATGTGCTATTCAATAGAATAAAAAATAATGGAACCAGTCATGTGTAAATGCATGACGTGATATTAAAACGTAATAATAAAGAACGAAACTAGGTCAGGCGAAATTCGCACCAACAGGATATTCCAACAGAATAATAAAGAATGGAATAATAGAAGAATTTCACCATATATGCGGTACTTTACATAGACAGGTTATTCTAACATAATAATAAAAAATGGAATAACAGAAGTTCTCTTCATGAATACGAAAAAAATAATACCCCTTACGGGTACAACAAATAATATCCCATACCTTATAAAGAAGAGTACTCCGACGGGTAGGGCGGGGATATACTTGAAGAAAACTTGCACTACGCTCAAAGCTTTCTTAAACTCTAAAGAAATACGCTCAAGATTATAGAAGAGAAATTCTCTCTACAGTTTCTCTCTCTAGAGTTTCAGTGAATTCATAAGAAATAATGAAGGAATGAACTTCTTTTTGTAGAAGAATGGATTGAATAGTAACTAATTCATGAACGGTCCAGATTGATTTACTTTGAAATGGACGGTCCAGATTGGTTTACAATAAAATATTCTAATAAAACAAAATCTTTTAAATAAAATATAATATATTCTATTTATGATCTAATAAAACAAATAACTTTATAAAATTATTCTATTTTATATAAAAAGATTTTACTATGCAAACACTATGCAAGCACTTATGCAAACACTATGCATAATAAAATATATTATATTCTAATTATTGTCTAATAAAACAAATAACTTTATAAAGGTATTACATTTTTTATGTAAAAAGATTTTACTATTTAAACACTATGCATAATAAAATATATTATATTCTAATTATTGTCTAATAAAATAAATAACTTTATAAAAGTATTCTGTTTTATATAAAAAGCTTTTCTGTTTTATTACATTAATAATACTAATAAAACAAAACTTCATCATCATTATTATAATTCACACTATTAATCGACCAGGTCGTTCCCAAGAAAGAGGGAGCTTTCCGATAAGGATTTCTCCTTATTGGCGCGTAATTAGGTGACCAAACCTCTCATTGACAGAACTTCTAGACATCGTTAATATTGCAAATAATAACATTAATAACTTTGTTATCTCAAGTATTGATTTAATAATATATAAAATATCGACAATAATTGAATCAAATAACGTGAGATACTATGCAACAATTACTGAAGCAATAATTGAACAAAACTGAGTGACTTTTCACGTAAGCATCAATAATCAATACCGTATGCTACTATGTAACCATGCGTATTACGGTACTTTTACTACCGAGTAGTTCAACAGTTTTAACGGTAAAACTTCTGCCGTTATTTTCATAAAAATATTTTTGTCATTTTCTCAATCTGATAATAATTCTGTTGTGGGGTCCACAAATGATTTTACCGTCGTACGGATATTCCCCGACCAATCAAATATTATATAACAACTTGCATACTTTGAAAAATTTATAAATATTACCCACAACTATAACATTATCTCAAATCCACACCATAATTTTTAAAAAAATATTTCGAGAAAATTAAATCTTTATTCATAAAATTTGGGGTCTCACAATCTCCCCTCCTTATGGAATTTTGCCCTCGAAATTTACGTACGTACCTAGTATATCGAAGAGGTAAGGATACCTTGACTTTATTTCAGATTCTAACTCTTGAGGTATAACCTTTGAGTGTTGAATACGATCCTTCTTATCCAAGATTTTAACACGTATCTACTCATACGTTAAATCTTCTGCTATCTCGTCTAGTTCAAATTTAATAACGTGGTTCGGGTCATCCACATATTTACGTAATATCGATACATGAAAAACGTTATGAACACGCGACATACTTGGCAGTAAAACGAGTCTATAGGCCACAGTTCCTACTCAATCGAGGATTTCAAATGGGCCAATAAAATCGAGGGTTGAGATTTCCTCTCTTCGTCGATTCTTGCTTCTAGAATAATGCCCTCTTGAACCTTCTTCTTCACATTCATCAGCTCAGAGTATGTAGCTTGAGCGGCTTTAACTTTATCGATTAAAGTCGATTCTACTTGTATATTCGTTATCTTCACGTGGGTCTCTAGAGTCTTTAACTCTATCTTCATCATTTGTAAGTTATACAAAATGGGTTTTTATGTTAACAACGTCGCACTCGTAAACGTATACGATCTTATACTCAACGCGTCAGCTACCACGTTCGGTTTTCCACAATGATATTGAATGGTCGTAACCTTCAATAGCTCGAGGCATCGTCTTTGGCGCATTATACGTTCGTTTCGGGTGAAGAAATATTTAAGGCTAAAGAAATGGGTTTTGTACTGGGGTAAATACAAAATTCAATTTCACGTTCTGAACTAGGCTAAGAAGTCTTCAAGAATATGTTAGGAAATTTATTAACAATAGAAATATCATTCAAAACTGTGACTCTCATCCAAGACTTGGATAGCACATTTAATGAAGGTTTCTCCTAACGGAGTTTCAACAGATAAGTCAAAGTCTAACTTCTCTGGAGTCAAATTTAAACGTTAAACGCAAGCAAGAGAGATAAAGAATGGGTAGAACCGGTATCTAATAAGGTATAGACTTCGCAAAAATTTATAATTAACTAACCCATGCTAACTTCGTTCAGGTTACTTGCTTTTTGAGAAGTCACAAGAAATGCTCTTCTTGAAACCACCGACTTTGTTTTGTCCATATCCGCCTTTGGTGCCACCATTCCAGCTGGACTTGACTTCACTATATGACAAAATCGAGCTAAATGACCTTCTCTTCTTGAAATTTCAACTTCTATTATCTTGGCCATGATTACCACCGAAGTGGTTACCATTCTTGGCATGATAATTTCCCCTACGATGGTCATCATTGTTCCGATGGCCGTTGTGACGCCCCCAAAATAGGTCCAATCCATCCAACCTATTCCGAGTTGCCAAATACATGGTACAGAAAACAACTACAACTTTATTACTACAATTGCCGTGCAAAATACAACAATACATATACTGTGAGTTTTAATACCAACTGTGACTAATGTCTCAACTATGGACAACACCTTACAGTGATACCTTACATAAAGGTACAATCTAGAACTGTTTTAGAAATTAAAATCTTTGGGAAGTGCTCAAGGAAACCTTCGTACATAGGAGGCCATGAATCAAAGTTATGATAGATATCATATGTCCAGAGAATTATCTTTGGTTGATCCAATAGACCCCAATGAAAAATGAGAAGATTACTATCATGTTCCTTCCAATGGTGAGTCTTCTCTTGACATATAACTATCTCCATCGTCTGCGATTGAACATTATGTTTCAACCCAACTCCAAGATCATATAGGTAATGCTCGTAGATATACTTAGCAAGTGGATGTGCACAACCCTTTCTTATGATAACACGAGATTGTATGTCATTAGACATCTTGTATGATAGTGACAAAACACCCTTCCAAAGTTGGTTTCGCCTCACCCTATTCGGTTCACCAAAATTAAATATCAAATGACGTATACAATACGACACATTTATCTAAAGTTCTCAATAAAATTATTTCCATACTATTTAGGGAGAACCTCAACAGCTATAGACCACCGTTCCATTCCCCTGTTATCCCCGCTCGACCCATCTACACTCTTATTACTTGAAAGGAATTGTGAAGCAAAAGGGTGAACACAACTAGCTCAGTAAAGAATATCATGACTAAAGATAATTAAATTATCAATAGTCTTCATTAGTAATAAATCAGAGATTTAGAACATATGGTAGATGATAAAACTTTTCAACCATAGTTGCAGCGGAATGAGAAATTCATTAGAAGAGTCAAATAGACCATAAAGTCTATTATCTTCTTCATGTTAAAAGTCCACCAACAATGCTTTAACCCTGTAACATTAATCAACAAATCCTGTTCATAGTCATGTGAATAACTCATAATCATAATTGTAGTTCTAATGTTCTCTTCTCATCCAAGATGAAGATATTTTCATCACCTGTCTTTACCTGAAATATCAAAGATAATGTTTACACCAAATCAAAGTTCCTATTTATAATCATACTAATAAATTCATCTTTGCACTACAGGCCAAAGATATTCATCAACAGTTCATTTTTGCACTACATGCCAAAGATATTCAACAATAGGTCATCTTTGCACTACGGGCCAAAGATATTCAGCAACAGGTCATCTTTGCACTACGGGCCAAAGATATTCATCAATAATTCATCTTTACACTACAGGCCAAAGATATTAATATCTAAAAAAAATATACAATCATTTCAGAATTTATATAAACCATAATTATACTCATGTTGATCAATTCACCTTTGCACTTAAGCTAAAAATATTCAATTGTAAATTCAATGGTCATGATCATACCAGTCAATAATTCAACTTTGTATTACTGGCCAAAGAGAACCCATAGTCACGATCATACCAATAATCTACCCATCTTTACACTTAAGTCAAAAAGAAATATCATCACCGAGATTATAAAAATGTTATATATGATAATAAAAATAATATGATCAACAACTGCATTTAATTTCAAAAGTAAGATTCATAAATCAATGATTTCATAAAACCTTAATCCAAATGTTATAAATCACTTAATAATCTCATAATCTAATATTATTAATATTACCACAATATCTTCATCATTTCTTAAACTTATAAACAATTAATTTTAATTATTTACACTTTACTAATTAATGCATTTAATTATCTTAAAATGCCAAACTCATAAGATTTCATTACCAATAACCAAAACCTTCATAAAAAATCTGCATATACTTTATACAGGATTCTCAAGCCATAAAATCCTATTTTCCACTTTTCTTACTTCACATAACATATTTAATTTATTTACTCATAACTAGTCCATTTTCATGAAAAATACCAAATCAGTTCCAAAAATATTTCTTTTCTGGGATTTAGCATATAATGATCCCATATTGAACATAATTTTTCTCAGAATTTTTAAAATTCATTTACTATTTTTCACATGGCCAAAACTGCCGAATATTTAGACATTTATCATAAATTGAACTTTTGGCCAAATATTCTGAAATTTACAGAATATATTTCTGTTATACACATGTACTCCCAATAAAAATTTCATCAATTTTGGAGTTAACCACAAGGAGTTATAAGGGTTTACTTTTAAAATAGTCTTTTCTCATAAAATTCATAACCTCCTAATCTATACATCCAAAAATCGCCATTTTTGGACACAATCAATAAAACTCATCAAATTATCATTTCAAAATTTTCTAGAATTTTTAAAGGTCAGAAAAATTACCACTTAAAAACATGAGCAAGATTTAATTAGGAATGGAAAGTCAAGGAACCTTGCCTTTGAATAGAAACTCTCAAAGTATCTAAATACTCACAAAATATGCTTGATAATATAGAGAGAGAAAGAGAGAAAGCTTATGTTTCTGGTGTGATTTTCAATTCTAACTTAGCCCTCTATTTATAAAAAAATGATAGCACCCCGAAGCAGACTTGACCTGCTACCTGATGGCTTTACCTACTACTATTTCCACCCACCACATTTGAATTAGAATTTCAATACATTTCTTCACCAACCATAGGTGGGGTCCACGCATTCTAGAATTTTCCACCAAAATCATTTCTAAACCTAATTTCTGAATCAGTCACCTCTTAAAATTCATAACAAATCATACGTTCATTTTTAACGGTTCAAAATTTGTGGACATATACTCAACTTATATATGTATAAAATATCCAAAAATCACAACGATTCAACGGTCAGATTAAAAATTATAACTCACGCAATATATCGTAAAAATACTGATTTGATTTTTAATACCTCCATTATGACAAAAATACTGATAAAACACCTCAACATTAAATCCTTCAATTATAGCCACATAAATAAATCCATCACTTATATCTACATCAAGTAAATATTTCATTATCATATAAATCAATAATTAATTATTCATAAATAATATTACAAAAATCATAATAATGATAACCAGACAGTTCCCAAGAAAGAGGGGGCTTTCCGATAAGGATTTCTCCTTACTGACGCGCAATTAGGTGACCAAACCTCTCTTTGACCAAATCATCAATTTTTATCGTTGAGACTAAGATTAATAAATAAACCACATCATCAAGTCATCCCTGCACTACGGGCCAAGGATATTTATTAAATAATCAACGGTCATGACTATACCGAATAATTCCTGGTTATAATCATACCAAAAACTATCCATCAATGCACTACAGGCCACTGAGGACTTTTACCAAATCGTTTATAACATTACAGGTTATAATTATACCGAATGATCCCTGGTCATAATCATACCAAGTCCATCTCTGCACGTAAGCCAAAGATATACAACTATAAAACCAATAATCAACAGTCCATCTTTGCACGTAAACCAAATATTACCATATAAGCATGAGGATGATGACAATGATATAAGCATTAATCAAACAAGGATAAATATTAAAGACTTTATATGAAAGTAGTATGCACACAAGCCAATCATGTTTGATGATAAAGCATATACTTTGTAACAATCTTATTCAATTTTTAATAAAAAGTATTAATTTATTAAAGGCTTTTAATTATCTACATGATGCTGTTTTATAATATGTGATAAACCCATAGTTTTAAGCAATGCTTTTAGAATAATGATGATGATCATTCTAATGAGATCTAAATTCTTAGAAAGCTTAAAACTAAAATAGTTCCCAATCATTGGATTACTAAATTGGGGATTAGTGAATCCGGATAGATTGGTACATACGTTGCTTGCTCATTGGATGAGGATGATTGATCTCATGATCATTTGTGTGGAGACACTAAAGCAAGTATGTAGGTGCTTATTAGAGAATAAGTTCATCGAACATTGGCTCGCTAAGGAATACCTAATGGAGTTTTACTTGCTTGTCAATAGGAATTCCTATAGTGATAGTAGTACAAGTGATCCTTGGACTTGAGATTATCATAGTATCTTGTGTATGATGAGTTATACTTTGACTTATTCCTTAAGACCCTTAGGGTATATCAAAGGGTATGCTAGGGTATAATAAGTTGTATACATAGAGATAATGTATGATCAATAAAGAATCTACCACTTCTAATAAAAGAAGAGAAATGTCCTATGTGATTCGATAAATGACAACCCAAAGTAGTCCTTGGGTTAGCGTGAATGAAATTAGAAAGGAGTTTCTAATTTGCATTATTTGAGTTGTGCATTTAAGAGTCGAAATACATATAATTAAATAAAATAAGACTTGATAGTAATTCCATGTCTTATATTTAATTGGGACATTGTATGGTGGAAGGATTGAATTATGCGGTAACTATTTACTCAAAGGTTCTTTAATGATTAATATTGAAATCTATATTATCCGGAAAGTCGTTGATCGCTAGGGAGGCTTATCCCTATTGTAGAATAAATATTATTTATTTAAATAAATTAATTGTTTAATTTATTTATTTAAATAAGATTAGAATTGTTCTAATTGATTTATTCACAACCGGTTTAATATGGAGAACCTAAAGGGTCACACCATAAAAGGAAGAACAATTATTTAAGAAGTTAATGGCATAATCGTAATAATATGTTAAGTATATTTAATTTAATCTATGGTGATAGAATAAATTAAATAGCTTAATATTTATTATTTAATATTTTAGAAATATTAAATATAAATTAATAAGAGGAGTCTTATTAATATTATTACAATTATTATTATTTTAATTTCTAAAAGAGTTTTGAATTAATTTAATATAAGTACTCTTATTTATTCCTAATAAGATTAGGAGGGAAAATTAATTAAAGGAGTTTAATTAATTATCCTTAATAAGATTAGGGAGCCCATTTAATTAAAAGGGTTTAATTAAATAATACCTAATAGGGTTACTTGATATCTTTATAAGAGGAGTCTTATATCAGATATCAAGAATACGTAATAATTCCAAAAGTTGGATAGTACGCTCTTTTTCTATAAAGATAGAAAAACTAGGGTTTAGCCAACCACCCATTTTCTTGAATCTTTATTATTCCTTGGTGGATCACCTCTAGAGGCCAAACACTTGGGTGGCTAACGTTGATCAAAAGAAGGAACCAAACCCGGTGGATTCAAGTTGAACGCGAAAAGGATTGGAGGTGAACTTGTACCTGAGGAAGCTCGATCGTCAAGGGTATGATTTTATTCTTTATCTTTTCGTTTAATTAATAATTGTGCATAAAGGGTGATCCGGGTATATGGTTTGTAAATTTTTAAACTCAGATTTTACACATTTCCGCTTATTTTTGCAATTTGATTGCGTTCATGAATATTACAAACCTAACAGTGGCATCAGAGCCAAACCTTTATGCAAATTATTAATTATTTTAATTTGATATGTATATTGATATGTGTTTAGAATAATTTAATTAGGCATAATTTTATTGTATAAAATTTATTATATATAAAAAAAGGCCTATTTTTTTTCCTGAAATTCACGTGGTTCAAAGGTTTATATATTATATTATATATATAAGGATGTCATGATTCACGTTGGGCTAGCTCATGATTAAACATGAAATAAGTTTTCATACAAAATGTTAATGTGATATATTATATATATAATATAATTATATATATATATATATATATATATATATATATATATATATAGCTAAATGTTAGTTCACTTTTAATAGGTAACAAGTTTTTTCCCCACGTGAATGCTTGATTCATCAAAGTAGGAAAGTTTTTATATATTAACAATGAATTACGTGGCCCATTTAAAAGGATCATGCTCTCTTTTTTTTCAAGGAACGGTTATTAAATATATATATATAATATTTTAATTGTTTTATAATTAAAATAAAATATTTATTTTAATTTTAAAATAAAAGTTTATTTTAATCTTAAAATAAAAAGTTTATTTTAATTTTAAAATTAGGATTTCATGCTAACTAATTAGATTTGGAATTGGATTCCATGATAACTAATTAGAGTTGAAATTGGATTCCATGTTTCCTTAAATAAAGGAGTTTATTTAGATATGAAATAAGATTTCATATTATTCAAAATAAAAAAGTTTATTTGTGAATAGGAAAGTGAATCCAAGTTTCCTTAAATAAAGGAGTTTATTTAGATATGAAATAAGATTTCATATTATTCAAAATAAAAGAGTTTATTTGTGAATAGGAAAGAGAATCCGTGTTTCCTTTAATAAAGGAGTTTATGTTTTTTTATTACATGGAATTGGATTCCATAATTAATTAAAATAAAGGAGTTTATTTTGATTAAAGATTTTGATTAAAATAAAATAGTTTATTTTATTCAAAATTGGATAAATTAAAATAAAATAGTTTTATTTTGATTTAAATTTGGATTGAAATAAAGGAGTTTATTTTAATTCAAAATTAGATTTTATGCTAACTAAATTTACCCATTAAATGATATCAATATATATATTAAATGTTTATTATTCATAAGATGAATGTTATTTATTGATGCATATGATGATGTGTATGATAATAAATGGAATTGATTATGGAATATTGACCAATGTGATTGGATTTTATTTTAGTTGGATGCATGAATGTATGGGTTTTATTAAATGGGGTCTGCGTACCTCGTCTTCTCTAATTTTTCTTAATGTAAATTCTATCTCTCTCCTATGTACTTCTCCTTGACTGCTGATCAAGGTTTCTATTTATTTTAAATAGTTTTGTAATAGGAATAGTTAGAATTATTTTTTTGAAGAATTAGAGATCAAGGAGCAAGGAGCGCTTGAAGACCCGTTTGTAATGGAGCCCGGGTTTAAATGTAATAGTTATATTTAAATATTATTTCTTACACCCCTAAGGTTTGACCTTTTGGTTCACTTGGTGGCTCTAGTGAACCAAACTAGAATAAAAGTCCATAATCAATCCGAGTAGAATATAGTATGCTATATGTGCATACTTATACTATATATATTATATATTATGTAAACATGCTTCGCATGTTCATTAATATGACGCGTATTTTATATATATATGTGCATGCGCTAAACAAGATGAGACAAATTAATAACAAACCCTCAATTTTTTTATATTAAGTCCTAAGCGTTCAAAGATATTTGGAATATCGAACGTCGCCTTCTAGTATGATAAAATTAATAGAGTATTAAATATTTAATATGAGTTTGTTGTGTCACCACAATGCAAGTATTAAGTATTTAAGATGTTAATTTATCACATTTGATGCTTATAAAGAAAATTGAACAATATTGTTTTGTTGTGTCACCACAAGGATGATATTTTTCTTTTTGAATATATGGAGTGCTAGGTTGGACTTAACTTGGATAATTTTGATTGGATGTGCCACCACTTGATCAAAATAATCTAAAAGGCAAAAGAAAAGGAGTTGCATAGTTGATGTAATTGACAAAAGTTGTCTACCTATTTATTTATATATAGTTTGTTGTGTCACCACAAGGCTATATACATTTGAAATGGGATCCTTATTCTCACTAGCAAATCTTTAATTAGATTTTGCCGAACTATATAAGTGAGGGTAATATAGTTTGAAGAAAATAGTGGGAGATACCAATTTAAAGCAAGACCTAATTTATTTTGGTAATTAATAAAAGAATGTATATTAAAATATTGTTAATTACAAATTCATTTACAGAATTTTACAATGTCTAAAATTACTATCACTGCGAAGCATATTAGATGCTAAATTAACTAGACCGAATTAAACGGATTGGTTAAGGAATTTGAGAATAGTTCTCATGGCTGAAAAGTTATTTTATGTCCTTAATACGTCTATCCCTGCAATGGTTGCAGACAATGCCTCTGAGGAAGACATTGCTACTTTTAGAAAGTGGCAAGATGATGCACAGTTGACTCAATGTATCATGCTCGCATCTATGAGTACTTGAGCTTCAGCCACAAGATGAAACTATGGATGCTTCTACTATATTCCTACACATCAAGTAGTTGATGGTGAGGAAAGTAGGACTGATAGATATCAGATATCTAAGGAGCTCTTCCGATCTAGAATAGCCAATGGCACTATAGTACAGACAAAAAGTTCTTAACATAATCAATTTGATTGATCAATTAGGATAACTGGTTTTGTCATGGATGGAGAGTTGAGCCAAGATTTGATCTTGCACTCACTCCCAGACTCCTTTAACAATTGTTGTGAATTTTTATATGAACAAGCTAGATATCAGCCTCGCTGATTTGCTTAACATATTGAAAAATATTGAGAGTCACTTTCCAACCAAGAAAGATCAAGTCTTACTGGTAGAGGCCAAAGGATCTTCTGAAAAGAAGAACGATTCAAAGAAGGTAAATAGAAAGGCGTAAACAAAGGATAATAAGAGCAAAACTGATACGGATAGCAAAGGAGTTTGCTTCCACTGCAATAAGCCTGGACACTGGAAAGGAAACTGCGAGAAGCATCTTGCAGAGGCTAACGAAAGAAGCTTAGTGAAGTTTTGGTTACAAATACAAATTTGTTCATGATTGAAATAAATTTTTCTTTAAGTCAAGGTTCTACTTGTGTATTGGATACCGACTTTGGTTATCATAAATATAGATTTATGAAGGGACCAAGCAGAAGTAGAAAGCTAAACAAATATAAGTAATCCTATGTGCTGGAAATGTAACAAAGGTTGCCATATTAGCCATAGAAACTTATAGTTTAGCAATGTCTACGGGCAAATCTATTAATTCAATAAGTTGTTATTGTATTCCAGTTCTTGTTAAAAATATTATTTCCATTTTATTATTGGACAATGAAATCTTTGGTATTATAATTAAGAACAATTGTTGTTCTATTTATAATAATAATGTTTTGTATAGAACTGGAATATTACTTAATGGATTTTGTATACTTGACTTACGTGAAAAATTATTTTGTAAATTGAACAAACTAGTATAAGAAAAGGAGATGATCATTCAAAGAGTTGAATGTATGTATTTGTTGAAATACAAGTGTGAATTATTTGAAAGGTTCAAAGAATTGAAGTGAAACAAATTGCAAAAGTATTAAGATTCTTTGATTAGATCAAGGAATAAATACTTGTGCAATAAGTTTCTAGATCATCTCAAATGGTTTTCTCATAATGGACGCCTCCTGATACGTAATAATTGATTGATGTATCTGAAAGGAAAAATCGTACCTTGTTGGACATGGTACGGTTCATAATTATTTTACCGATATTTCAGTATCCCTCTAGGGTCATGTCCTAGAAATGGCTGCATATCTACAAAAAGGTAACCTTAAAATCCGGCCCCAAGACTCCATAAAAGTTATGGATAGGGAGGATTCCTAATCTTAAGTATGTTAAGATAAGGGTTGTCCAACTTATGTGAAAAGGTTTCAAAAGATAAGCTTGGGACAAAATTTGACAAGTCTGATTTGTGGGACATCCTAAAGTAAGTTTAGGGTATATGTTCTATAATCCCACTTAGCAAAAGGTGTCTTTTATGAAACACGCATCCTTCTAAGATAAAGGTGTTTATCATTGAAAGGGCTAGTGGGAGGATAATAGATCTTGAAGAGTTCAAGAACCACAAAACACTATAAGTCAAATAAAAGGAACACGTAGATAGACCTATTATACCACAACCGAATAAATAAATCGAAATAGTCTGAGAAGATACCTAGGAGGTATGGATTCATCATGGATGATGATGATGAGGTACGATCATAGAAGATGATGATCGAGTTACATACTGATGAGGTAAGAGTTCTAGTGTGTACAAAAGGGTCAGTGGGAGAGTCGTGAAATTCCTAATATTATATGTTGATATACTACGGATAAGGAATGACATACTAATGCTACAACAATAAGAATGATAAAGTTGTCTAAACATTCCTCCATGAATGGTTTGGGAAGACTATCTTAATTGGGGATAAAATCTATATAGATAGATACAACAGGATGCTCGACCTAACCCAAGGAACGTATATTCATTTGATGCTAAAGTCGTTTAGCATGGCAAACTCAAGAGATGTCTCATGTCGATGAGCTATGGAGTGTATCTCTCTTAATAGTCCCCACAAACTATTAAAAGAAGAGAGATCGCATGAGTGACAATCATGTATGCAATGAAATATACGAGACACGATGTTGATCGGTCATATTATGGAGAAGTTCACTATGAGTCGTTGAAAACATCTTAAAGTGCTTATGAGACACTAAGGATGTGATCATATTCATGGTGGGTCTAAATTAAAACTAGAGGGCTTAACAGACTCAAGTTTTGAGAGATGAGACCAAGATGAGAAAAATCCACTTTAAGGTAAAAGCGTTATCTTGAGCGATTGGTGCGTTGAATTGAAAGGTTCCAAACAACAAAGAGTTCTTTGGTTTAGTGATAAAGACAAAGTATATAGCAATAAATGAAGCTGCAAGTTGATTGTTTGGATTAAAAGTTCATTACAGAACTAGGAATAGTTCCTAAGTCTCATCTTGGATCTAAACATGTGTTGTGGCACTTTCATTTGATTATAAGAATCATTGAAAGATGGGAAATCACTATAGAGATGGTGGACTCTCAAGAACAACATTACATATCCATTAACTAAAGCTTATCCAACAGCAAGATAATCGTCACTTAGAGAAGAAGAGTATGAAATACCATGGCGATTGGCTTTAGTGCAAGTGGGAGATTGAAAGTAGTATGCACACAAGCCAATCATGTTTGATGATAAAGCATATACTTTGTAACAATCTTATTCATTTATTAATAAAAAGTATTAATTTATTAAAGGCTTTTAATTATCTACATGATGCTGTTTTATAATATGTGATAAACCCATAGTTTTAAGCAATGCTTTTAGAATAATGATAATGATCATTCTAATGAGATCTAAATTCTTAGAAAGCTTAAAACTAAAATAGTTCCCAATCATTGGATTACTAAATTGGGGATTAGTGAATCCGGATAGATTGGTACATACGTTGCTTTGCTCATTGGATGAGGATGATTGATCTCATGATCATTTGTGTGGAGACACTAAAGCAAGTATGTAGGTGCTTATTAGAGAATAAGTTCATTTGAGCGTGGCTCGCTAAGGAATACCTAATGGAGTTTTACTTGTACTCATCAATAGAAATTCTGTAGTGATAGTAGTACAAGTGATCCTTGGACTTGAGATTATCATAGTATCTTGTGTATGATGAGTTATACTTTGACTTATTCCTTAAGACCCTTAGGGTATATCAAAGGGTATGCTAGGGTATAATAAGTTGTACATGGAGATAATGTATGATCAATAAAGAATCTACCACTTCTAATAAAAGAAGAGAAATGTCCTATGTGATTTGATAAATGACAACCCAAAGAGTCCTTGGTTAAGGCGAATGAAATTAGAAAGGAGTTTCTAATTTGCATTATTTGGAGTTGTGCATTTAAGAGTCGAAATACATATAATTAAATAAAATAAGACTTTGACAAGTAATTCCATGTCTTATATTTAATTGGGACATTGTATGGTGGAAGGATTGAATTATCACGGTAACTATTAACTCAAAGGTTCTTTAATGATTAATGTTGAAATCTATATTATCCGAAAAGTCGTTGATCGCTACAGGAGGCTTATCCCTATTGTAGAATAAATATTATTTATTTAAATAAATTAATTATTTAATTTATTTATTTAAATAAGATTTGAATTGTTCTAATTGATTTATTCACAACCAGGTTTAATATGGAGAACCTAAAGGTCACACCATAAAAGGAAGAATAATTATTTAAGAAGTTAATGGCATAATCGTAATAATATGTTAAGTATATTTAATTTAATCTATGGTGATAGAATAAATTAAATAGCTTAATATTTATTATTTAATATTTTAGAAATATTAAATATAAATTAATAAGAGGAGTCTTATTAATATTATTACAATTATTATTATTTTAATTTCTAAAAGAGTTTAGGAATTAATTTATTATAAGTACTCTCATTTATTCCTAATAAGATTAGGAGGGAAAATTAATTAAAGGAGTTTAATTAATTATCCTTAATAAGATTAGGGAGCCCATTTAATTAAAAGGGTTTAATTAAATAATACCTAATAGGGTTACTTGATATCTTTATAAGAGGAGTCTTATATCAGATATCAAGAATACGTAATAATTCCAAAAGTTGGATAGTACGCTCTTTTTCTATAGAGATAGAAAAACTAGGGTTTAGCCAACCACCCATTTTCTTGAATCTTTATTATTCCTTGGTGGATCACCTCTAGAGGCCAAACACTTGGGTGGCTAACGTTGATCAAAAGAAGGAACCAAACCCGGTGGATTCAAGTTGAACACGAAAAGGATTGGAGGTGAACTTGTACCTGAGGAAGCTCGATCGTCAAGGGTATGATTTTATTCTTTATCTTTTCGTTTAATTAATAATTGTGCATAAAGGGTGATCCGGGTATATGGTTTGTAAATTTTTAAACTCTGATTTTACACGTTTCCGCTTATTTTTGCAATTTGATTGCGTTCATGAATATTACAAACCTAACATTATATTTATCCAAATATTATCAATTACTTAATAAACTCATAATCTAATATTATTAATATTATAACAATATTTTAATCACTTCTTAAACTTATAAACAATTTATTTCAATTGTTTATACTTTACCAAATAACGCATTTAATCATTCAAAAATGCCATACTCATAAGATTTCATCACCAATGATCAAATTCCTTATCAAAAATCTGCATATACCCTATATAGGATTCCCAAACCATAAAATCCTATTTTCCAATTTTGTTACTTCACATAACATATTTAACTCATTTACTCATAACTAGATTATTTCATGAAAAATACCATATCAGTCCCAAAAATATTTTTTTTCTGGGATTTAACACAATATAGTCCCATATTGAACATATATTTTTCTCAGAATTTTTAAAATTCATTTACTATTTTTCAAAAATCAATTTCTCATTAATTCCTTAAGAAATTGGCTACCTCAAGTTTAACTCCAGAAATTCCCAAATCTTGGCAGGATCTTACACATGTTAACGTGATCTTCCAGTTTAAATTTTATGGTCATCGGAGTTATAGAACTTCGGTTATAGCGTTTTTCGTCAGAAAAACCTAAATATTGAAATGGTCATAACTTGCTCATTCTAAGTCGGAATGAGCTCATTTTTGTACAGGAGGTACTTTATACCATATATTTCCATGTCCCAAAAGGCCGAAAGTTTTCTCACAAATTAAGTAGCCAAAACAGCCCTTACAAAATTTTGGCAGTAGCTTTTTTGGTATTTTCAGTTTTTGACTCATTTGCTAAAATCAGTCCACACGAAAATCTACAATACCTTTTCCAGTGATTCCACTTGGATAAGTTAGAAAACTCATAGATCTAACTCTAGTACTTGACCAAACTCAAAAATTCAAAATATAATAGGAGATATGATCAATTGAATTTCATGTTCCATTTTCACCAAAATCTGATTTTCAACTCTTTGTGATTTCTAAGAAAATTTCATATTTTCACATAATAACCAACATAACTCATCATAACACTTACTAATACTACATATACCCATGATTTTCATCAGTCCAATGCTTTAATTATGACTCTCATCATAATCATCGTAAACAGATCATTTCCACAATTTAACAAGGAATGAATATAAATGATCATTCACCATGCATGTGGTAATCCACATGTATAAAAGTTATTCCAATGAGAATAAAAAGAATGAAAAAAATGAAGGATTCACCATAAATGCGATAGATCGATCGCATAAATAGGTTATTCCCAAAATAATAATAAAGAATGGAACTGTGTCGTGCAGAACGCATTACATATAGGATATTCCGGCCGAATAATAAAGAATGGAATAACAATGAATTCACCATGCATGCAATAAACCCGCATGCGAGTTATTTCAATGAATAATAAATAATGGAACCAGGTCATGCGTAAACGCATAGACAGGATATTCTGACAAATAATAATAAAGAACGGACCAGGTCAGGCGAAATTCTCACTAACTGGATATTCCAACAGAATAATAAAGAATGAAATAATAGAAGAATTTCACCATGTATGTGGTACTTCGCATAGACAGGTTATTGCAACATAATAATAAAGAATGGAATAATAGAAGTTCTCTTCATGAATACGAAAGAAATAATACCCCTTACGGGTACAACAAATAATATCCCTTACCTTATAAAGAAGAGTACTTCGACGGGTAGGGCGGGGATATACTTGAAGAAAACTTGCACAACGCTCAAAGCTTTCTTAAACTCTAAAGAAATACGCTCAAGATTATAGAAGAAAAATTCTCTCTATCGTTTCTCTCTCTAGAGTTTCAGTGAATTCGTAAGAAATAATGAAGGAAGGAGCTTCAATTTATAGAAGAATGGATTGAATAGTAACTAATTCATGAACGGTCCAGATTGATTTACTTTTAAATGGACGGTCTAGATTGAATTACAATAAAATATTCTAATAAAACAAAATCTTTTAAATAAAATATAATATACTCTATTTATAATCTAATAAATCGAATAACTTTATAAAAGTATTCTATTTTATATAAAAGATTTTACTATGCAAACACTATGTAGGCATTATGCAAACACTATGCATAATAAAATATATTATATTCTAATTATTGTCTAATAAAATAAATAACTTTATAAAAGTGTTCTGTTTTATATAAAAAGATTTTACTATACAAAACATTATGCATAATAAAATATATTATATTCTAATTATTGTCTAATAAAATAAATAACTTTATAAAAGTATTCTGTTTTATATAAAAAGCTTTTCTGTTTTAGTACATTAATAATACTAATAAAATAAAACTTCATCATCATTATTATAATTCACAATATTAATCGACTAGGTCATTCCCAGGAAAGATGGGGCTTTCCTATAAGAATTTCTCCCTATTGGCGCGCAATTAGGTGACCAACCCTCTCCTTGGCAGAACTTATAGACATCGTTAATATTGCAAATAATAACATTAATAACTTTGTTATCTCAATTATTGATTTAATAATATACAAAATATCGACAATAATTGAATCAAATAACATGAGATACTATGCAACAATTACTGAAGCAATAATTGAACAAATCTGAGTGACTTCTCACGTAAGCATCAATAATCAATACAGGTGCTGCTTATGCCAGACACGCCGTATTCTTTCGTACCTTTACTACAGAGTAGTTCAACAGTTTTAACGGTAAAACTTCCGTCGTTATTTTCATAAAAATATTTTTGTCATTTTCTCAATCCGATAATAATTCTGTTGTGGGGTCCACCAATAATTGTACCGTCGTACGGATATTTCCCGACAAAAAGAATATTCCCCGACCAATCAATATTAAATAAAAACTTGCATACTTTGCAAAATTTATAAATATTACCCACAACTATAACATTATCTCAAATCCATACCATAATTTTAAAAAAAAAATTCGAGAAAATTAAATCTTTATTCATAAAATTTGGGGTCTCACAGATGATCCGGCTATATGGTTTGTAAAATTTTAAAACTCTAATTTTTCCACGTTTTCGCTTATTTTATGCCATTTGATTGCGTTCATGAATATTACAAACCTAACAGTGGCATCAGAGCTAAACTTTTATGCGAATTATTAATTGTTTTAATTTGATATGGATATTCATATGTGTTTAGAACAAGTTAATTTGACATAATTTGTTGTATAATTTTTTAAAAAAAACTAATAATTGGGAAGCATGTTAATCGCAAACCGAGAAGCTGTCCGCAACGTTATATATATAATATATCAAAGTTTCTTCTGCGACTTGGTGGCTTGGTTATTAACCTATCTATATATATATATATATATATATATATATATATATATGTATATATATATATATATATATTTTTTTTTTGTTAACGCCAAGATCTTCTGCCACGTCCCAATCACTTAAGACGTCCTGGTCCTGTACAGTAAACACGATCAACACCAAAAGCTTGACGGCTTCGACCGTCGGGGGATAGCTCAGGCGTGAGAGTTAGTATCGGTGTTCGTAAAGGTTAACAATGAAGGATAATAATATCTAGTGTATTGAGAGAGAGTTCTCAGTTGTTAGTATGTGTACTTTTTTCTTGAAGACATCCTTGCTAGGTTATACTCTCTTGCCCGGTTTACCGTGCCACCCACTACCGTCTAACATAACCCCCCATTCCTCAGTGATTTCTACCGAAATCGCATGCAAAGCTATCACCTTTTCCTACATCGTTTTATGCCGTAACGGCCACAATCCATCACATTAATGCATGACAGTTACAATAGTCAACTGTCATGCTTTTTCATCATTACCGGTCAAAGATGGAGATGAATTTATTTAAAATTAAACTCTTTATTTTAATCAAATTCTTTAATCAAAATAAACTCATTTATTTTGATTAAAGTTTAATTAAAATAAAAGAGGTTTATTTTGATTTAAATTTGGATTAAAATAAAGAAGTTTATTTTGATTCAAAATTAGATTTTATACTAACTAAATTTACCCATTAAATTATATCATATATATATATATATATATATATATATATATATATTGAATGATTATTATTCATGAGATGAATTTATTTATTGATGCATATGTAAATGTGTATGATAATAAATGGGATTGATTATGGACTATTGACCAATGTGATTTGATTTTATTTTAGTTGGATGCATGAATGTATGAGTTTTATTAAATGGGGTCTGCGTACCTCATCTTCTCTATTTTTTGTTTCTTAATGTAAATTCTAACTCCCTCCTATGTACTTCCCCTTGACTGCTGGTCAAGGTTTCTATTTATTTTAAATAGTTTTGTAATAGGAATAGTTTGAATTAATTTTGAAGAATTGGAGATCAAGGAATAAGGAGCGCTTGAAGATCCATTTGTAATGGAGCCAGGGTTTAATTATAATAGTTATATTTAAATTTAATTATTGCACCCTAGGTTTGACCTTTTGGTTCACTTGGTGGCTCTAGAGAACCAAACTATAATAAAGTCCATAATCAATCCGGGTAGAATATAGTATTCTATATGTGCAAGCTTATATTATATATATTATATATTACGCAAACATGCTACGCATGTTAATTAATATGACGCATATTATATATATATATATATATATATATATATATATATATATATCTGTGTGTGTGTACGTGCGCGCTAAACAAGTTGAGACAAATTAATAACAAACCCCGCAAATATTTTATATTAAGTTGTAACGTTCAAAGATATTTGGAATATCGAACATCACCTTCTAGCATGATAGGAACAATAGAGTATTGAAGATTTAATATGAGTTTGTTGTGCACACATATGGCAAGTTTTATATATTTAAGATGTTGTTTTTATTACATATGACGTTTATAAGGAATTGAACATTACTACTTTGTTGTGCACACACAAGGGCTGTAGTTTTCTCTTCACTTATATGGGAATGCTAGGTCTGACTTAACTTAAATCATTTTAGTTCGGATGTGCACACACTTAACCATTATGATTTAAGAGGCAAAATACAAGGAGTTTCATAGTTAATGTAATTGACAAGAGTTGTCTACCTATTTATTTATATATAGTTTGTTGTGCACACACAAGGCTATATACATTTGAAATGGGATCCTTATTTTCACTAGCATATCTTTAATTAAATATTGTCGAACTATATATATTCAGGCTAATATAGTTTGATGAAAATAGTGGGAGACCCCAATTTAAAACAAGACCTAATTTATTTTGGTGATTAATAAAAGAATGTATGCTAAAATGTTGTTAAGTACAAATTCATTTATAGAATTTTACAATGTCTAATTCACTATCACTGCGAAGCATATTAGATACTATTTAACCAGACCAAATTAAACGAATTGGTTAAGGAATTTGAGAATAGTTCTCATGGCTGAAAAGCTATCTTATGTCCTTAATACGCCTATCCCTGCAATGGTTGCTGACAATGCCTCTAAGGAAGACATTGTTGCTTTTAGAAAGTGGCAAGATGATGCACAGTTGGCTAAATGCATCATGCTTGCATCCACGAGTAACGAGCTTCAGCGTCAGCATGAAACTATTGATGCACCTACTATACTCCTGCACGTCAAGTAGTTGATGGTGAGGAAAGTAGGACTAATAGATATTAGATATCTAAGGACCTCTTCCGATCTAGAATGACCAATGACGATACATTACAGACAAAAGTCCTTAACATAATCAATTTAATTGAACAATTAGGACAACGGGTTTTTTCATGGATGGAGAGTTGAGCCAAGATTTAACCTTGCACTCACTCCCGGACTCCTTTCACAATTGTTGTGAATTTTTCATATGAATAAGCTAGATATCAGCTTCGCTGATTTACTTAACATGTTGAAAAGGCTGAGAGTCACTTTCTAACCAAGAAAGACTAAGTCTTATTGGTAGGGGCCAAAAGATCTTCTGAAAAGAAGAACGATTCAAAGAAGGTAAATAGAAAGGCAAACATAAAGGATAATAAGAACAAAACTGATATAGATAGTAAAGGAGTTTGCTTCCACTGCAATAAGCGTGGACACTGGAAAGTAACTGGAAGAAGCATCTTGCAGAGGATAACCAGAAGAAGCTTAGTGAAGTTTCGGTTACAAATACAATTTTGTTCATGATTTATAATAAATTTTTCTTTATGTCAAGGTTCTACTTGGGTATTGGATACCGACTTTGGTTATCATAAATGTAGATTTATGAAGGGACCAAGCAGAAGTAGAAAGCTAAACGAAGATAAGTAATCTTATGTGTAGAAAATGAAGCAAAGGTTGCTACATTAGCCATAAGAACTTATTATTTAGCATTGCCTACGGGAAAGTCTATTAAGTCAATAAGTTGTTATTGTATTATAGTTCATGTTAGAAACATTATTTTCATTTTATTGTTAGACAACAAAATTTTTGGTATTATATTTCAGAACAATTGTTTTTCTATTTATAATAATAATGTTTTTATAGAACTGGAATATTACTTAATGGATTTTGTGTACTTGACTTACATGAAAAATTATTTTGCAAATTGAATAAACTAGTATAAGAAAAGGAGATGATCATTCAAAGAGTTGAATGTGTGTATTTGCTAAAATACAAGTGTGAATTATTTGAAAGGTTCAAAGAATTCAAAAGTAAAACAAATTGGAAAAGTATTAAGATTCTTTGATTAGATCAAGGAATAGATACTTGTGCAATAAGTTTTTAGATCATCTCAAATGGTTTTCTCATAATTGACGCCTCTTGATACACAATAATTAATTGATGTATCTAAAAAGAAAAATCATACCTTGTTGGACATGGTACAATCCATAATGATTTACCGACATTCCAGTATCCTTCTGGGATAATGTCCTAGAAATGGATGCATATCTACGAAAAAGGTAACCTCAAAATCCAGCCCCAAAACTCCTTAAAAGTTATGGACATGGAGGATTCCTAATATTAAGTAAGTTAAGGTAAAGGGTTGTCCAACTTATGTGAAAAGTTTTCAAATGATAAGCTTAGGACCAGATTTGACAAGTACAAATTTGTGGGACATCCTAAAGTAAGTTTAGGGTATATGTTCTATAATCCTACTTAGCAAAAGGTGTTTGTTGCGAAATATGATGCCTTATAAGATAAAGATGTTTATCATTGAAGGGGCTAGTGGGAGGATAATACATCTTGAAGAGTTTAAGAACCACAAAACACTATAAGTTAAATAAGAGGAACCTGTAGATAGACCTATTGTACCACAATCGAATAATAAATCTGGAATAGTACCGAAGATAACTAGGAGGTATAGTTTCATCATAGATGATGATGATGAGGTACGCATCATAGATAATGATGATCTAGTTACATACGATTAGGTAAGAGTTGTAGACACTCAGATAAATTGGACATTCGTTTTGATGAAACAAATCAAAAGAGTTTGATTTTATCACAAATAAGAATGAACCTAATGTGTACAAAAGGATCAGTGGGAGAACCGTGACATTCCTAATATTATTTGTAGATATATTATGGATAAGGAATGACATACTAATTCTACAATCAGTAAAGATAAAGTTGTCTAAACATTCTTCCATGAATGATTTGGGAAGAGTATTTTGATTGTTGATACAAATCTAGATAGATAGATTCAAGAGCATGCTCGAATTAACCCAAGGAAAGTATATTCATTTGATGCTAAAGTTATTTAGCATGGCAAACTCCAAGAGTTGTCTCATGTTTATGAGCCATGGAGTGTATCTCTCTTAATTGTCCCCATAGACTCATAAAAGAGAGATCACATGAGTAACTATCATGTATACAATGAAATGTATGAGACCTGACGTTGATCAGTCATATTCTAGAGAAGTTCACTACGAGTCAGTGAGAAACATCTTAAAGTACTTAACCGGCACTAAGGATATGATCATATTCATGGTGGGTCTAAATTAAAACTAGAGGGCTTAATAGACTCAAGTTTTTTAGATAGATCAAGATGACATAAAATCCACTTTAAGGTAAAGTGTTACCTTGAACGGTGGTGCAGTGAATTAGAAAGGTTTCAAACAGCAAAGAGTTGCTAGTTTAGTGATAAAGACAAAGTATATAGCTATAAATGAAGCTACAAGTTGATTGTTTGGATGAAAAGTTCATTACAGAACTAGGAATAGTTCCTAAGAGTCATCTTGGATCTAAACATGTGTTGTGGAACTTTTATTTGATTATAAGAATCATTGAAAGATGGGAAATCACTATAGAGATAGTGGACTCTCAAGAACAACATTACATATCCATTAACTAAAGCTTATCCAACAGCAGGATAATTGTCACTTAGAGAAGAAGGGTATGAGATACCATGGTGATTGTTTTTAGTGCAAGTGGGAGATTGAAAGTAGTATGCACACAAGCTAATCATGTTTGATGATAAAGCATATACTTTGTAACAATCTTATTCATTTATTAATAAAAAGTATTAATTTATTAAAAGGCTTTTAATTATCTACAAGATGCTATTTTATAATATGTGATAAATGCATAGTTTTAAGCAATGCTTTTAGAATAATGATGATGATCATTCTAATGAGATTTAAATTCTTAGAAAGCTTAAAACTAAAATAGTTCCCAATCATTGGATTACTAAATTGGGGATTAGTAAATCAGGATAGATTAGTAGATACGATGTTTGCTCATTAGATGAGAACGATTAATCTCATGATCATTTGTGTGGAGACACTAAAGCAAGTATGTAAGTGCATATTAGAGAATAAGTTCACTGAACGTGGCTCGCTAAGGAATACCTAACGGAGTTTTACTTGCCTATCAATAGGAATTCCTATAGTGATAGTAGTACAAGTGATCCTTGGACTTGAGATCATCATAGTATCTTGTGTATGATGAGTTATACTTTAACTTATTCAGTAAGACCCTTAGGATATATCAAAGGGTATGCTTGGGTATAATAAGTTGTACATGAAGATACTGTATGATCAATAAAGAATCTACCGCTTCTAGTAAAAGAAGAGAAATGTCCTATGTGATTCGATAAGTGATAACCCAGTAGTATTTGGCCAAGGCAGAATGAAATTAGAAAGGAGTTTCTAATTTGCATTATATGGTGTTGTGCATTTAAGAGTCGTAATACATATAATTAAATAAATTAAGACTTGACAGTAATTCCATGTCTTATATTTAATTGGGACATCGTATGGTGGAAGGATTGAATTGTACTGTAACTATTTACTCAAAGGTTCTTTTATGATTAATGTTAAAATCTATATTATCTGGAAAGTCGTTGATCGCTAGGGAGGCTTATCCCTATTGTATAATTTTTTTCATATGTACTTCCCCTTGACTGTTGATCAAGGTTTCTATTTATTTTAAATAGTTTTGTAATAGGAATAGTTAGAATTAATTTTGAAGAATTGGAGATCAAGGAAGAAGGAGCACTTGAAGACCCGTTTGTAATGGAGCCCGGGTTTAAATGTAATAGTTATATTTAAATTTTATTCTTGCACCCTAGGTTTGACTTTTTGGTTCACTTGGTGGCTCTAGTAAAAAAAACTAAAATAAAGTCCATAATCAATCCGTGTAGAATATAGTATTTTATATGTGCATGCTTATATTATATATATTATATATTATGCAAACATGCTTCACATGTTAATTAATATGACGCGTATTATATACATATATATATATCTGTGTGTGTGTGTGTGTGTTTGCATGTGCGCTAAACAAGATGAGACAAATTAATAACAAACACCTCAAATATTCTATATTAAGTTGTAACGTTCAAAGATATTTGGAATATCGAACGTCGCCTTCTAGCATGATATAGAAAATTGAGTATTGAATATTTAATATGAGTTTGTTGTGCACACACAAGGCAAGTATTAAATATTTAAGATGTTGTTTTAATACATATAATGTTTATAAGGAATTGAACATTACTGCTTTGTTGTGCATTCACAAGGGCTGTAGTTTTCTCTTCACTTATATGGAAATGCTGGGTCTGACTTAACTTAAATCATTTTAGTTCGGATGTGCACACACTTGACCATTATGATTTAAGAGGTAATACAAGGAGTTGCATAGTTGATGTAGTTGACAAGAGTTGTCTACCTATTTATTTATATATAGTTTGTTGTGCACACACAAGGATATATCCATTTGAAATGGGATCCTTATTCTCACTAGCATATCTTTAATTAAATATTGTCGAACTATATATATTGAGGGTAATATTGTTTGATGAAAATAGTGGGGACACCAATTTAAAACAAGACCTAATTTATTTTGGTGATTAATAAAAGAATGTATGCTAAAATGTTGTTAATGACAAATTCATTTACAGAATTTTATAATGTCTAAGTAATATCACTGCGAAGCATATTAGATGCTATTTAACCAGACCGAATTAAAGGGATTAGTTAAGGAATTTAAGAATAGTTCTCATGGCTAAAAAGCTATCTTATGTCCTTAATACGCCTATCGCTACAATGGTTGCAGACAATGGATCTAAGGAAGACATTGCTGCTTTTAGAAAGTGGCAAGATGATGCACAGTTGACTCAATGCATTATGCTCGCATCCACGAGTAACGAGCTTCAGTGTTAGCATGAAACTATAGATGCTCCTATTATACTACTGTAGGTCAAGTAGTTGATGGTGAGGAAAGTAGGACTGATAGATATTAGATATCTAAGGAGCTCTTCTGATCTAGAATGACCAATGACAATACAGTATAAACAAAAGTCCTTAACATAATCAATTTAATTGAACAATTAGGACAACGGGTTTTTTCATGGATGGAGAGTTGAGCCAAGATTTGATCTTGCACTCATTCCCGGACTCCTTTCATAATTCTTGTGAATTTTTTATATGAATAAGCTAGATATCATCTTCGCTGATTTGCTTAACATGTTGAAAAGGCTGAGAGTCACTTTCCAACCAAGAAAGACTAAGTCTTTCTGGTAGGGGCTAAAAGATCTTCTGAAAAGAAGAACTATTCAAAGAAGGTAAATAGAAAGGCAAAAACAAAGGATAATAAGAACAAAACTGATACAGATAGCAAAGGAAAGTAATTGGAAGAAGCATCTTGTAGAGGATAACCTGAAGAAGCTTAGTGAAGTTTCGATTACACATACAATTTTGTTCATGATTTAAAATAAATATTTTTTATGTCAAGGTTCTACTTAGGTATTGGATACTGACTTTGGTTATCATAAATATAGATTTATGAATGGACCAAACAGAAGTAGAAAGCTAACAAAGATAAGTAATCCTATGGGTAGAAAATGAAGCAAAGGTTGCTACATTAGCCATGGGAACTTATTGTTTAGCATTGCCTACGGGAAAGTCTATTAAGCCAATAAGTCGTTACTGTATTCTAGTTCTTGTTAGAAACATTATTTTTATTTTGTTGTTGGACAACAAAATTTTTGGTATTATATTTCAGAACAATTGTTTTTCTATTTATAATAATAATTTTTTTATAGAACTAGAATATTACTAAATGGATTTTGTGTACTTGACTTACATGAAAAATTATTTTGCAAATTGAATAAACTAGTATAAGAAAAGGAGATGATCATTCATGTGTGTATTTGCTTAAATACAAGTGTGAATTATTTGAAAGGTTCAAAGAATTCAAAAGTGAAATAAATTGGCAAAGTATTAAGATTATTTGATTAGATCAAGAAATAGATACTTGTGAAATAAGTTTCTAGATCATCTCAAATGGTTTTCTCATAATGGACGCCTCCTGATACGCAATAATTAATTGATGTATCTAAAAAGAAAAATAATACCTTGTTGGACATGGTACAATCCATAATGATTTTACCAATATTCCAGTATCCTTCTGGGATAATGTCCTAAAAATGGATGCATATCTATGAAAAAGGTAACCTCAAAATCCAGCCCCAAGACTCCTTAAAAGTTATGGACATGGAATATTCCTAATCTTAAGTAAGTTAAGGTAAGGGGTTGTCCAGCTTATGTGAAATGGTTTCAAAGGATAAGCTTGGGACAAGATTTGACAAGTAAAAATTTGTGGGATATCCTAAACAAAGTTTAGGGAATATGTTCTATAATCCTATTTAGCAAAAGGTGTTTATTGCGAAACATGCTACCTTCTAAGATAAAGATGTTTATCATTGAAGGGGTTATTGGGAGGATAATACATCTTGAAGAGTTCAAGAACCACAAAACACTATAAGTTAAATAAGAGGAACCTGTAGATAGACCTATTGTACCACAATCGAATCGTATATCTGGAATAGCACCGAAGATACTTGGGAGGTATGGATTCATCATAGATGATTATGAGGTACGCATCATAGATGATGATGATCCAGTTACATACGATGAGGTAAGAGTTGTAGACACTCAGATAAATGGATTGAAGTAAGTTTCTTAAAAATAGAACATTCATTTTGATGAAACAAATCAAAAGAGTTTGATTTTATCACAAATAAGAATGAACCTAATGTGTAAAAAAGGGTCAGTGGGAGCACCGTGACATTCCTAATATTATATGTTAATATACTATGGATAAGGAATGACATACTAATGCTACAATCAGTAAAGATAAAGTTGTCTAAACATTCCTCCATGAATGATTTGGGAAGAGTATCTTAATTGGGGATACAAATCTATATAGATAGATTCAAGAGTATGCTCGACTTAACCCAAGAAACGTATATTCATTTGAAGCTAAAGTCATTTAGCATGGCAAACTCCAAGAGTTGTCTCATATTGATGAGTCATGTAGTGTATCTCTCTTAATAGTCCCCATAGACTCACAAAAGAGAGATCGCATGAGTAACTATTATGTATGCAATGAAATGTACGAGACCTGATGTTGATCAGTCATATTCTGGAGAAGTTCAGTATGAGTCAGTGAAAAACATCTTAAAGTACTTAACCGACACTAAGGATGTGATCATATTCATGGTAAGTCTAAATTAAAACTAGAGGGCTTAATATAAAGTTTTTTAGACAGACCAAGACGACAGAAAATCCACTTTAAGGTAAAGCGTTACCTTGAACGGTGGTGCAGTGAATTGGAAAGATTTTAAATAGCAAAGAGTTTATAGTTTAGTGATAAAGACAAAGTATATAGCTATAAATGAAGCTACAAGTTTATTGTTTGGATGAAAAGTTTATTACAGAACGAGGAATAGTTCCTAAGTCTCATCTTAGATCTAAACATGTGTTGTGGCACTTTTATTTGACTATAGGAATCATTGAAAGATGGGAAATCACTATAGAGATAGTGGACTCTCAAGAACAACATTATATATCCATTAACTAAAGCTTATCCAACAGCAGGATAATCGTCACTTAGAGAAGAAGGGTATGAGATACCATGGTGATTGTCTTTAGTGCAAGTGGGAGATTGAAAGTAGTATGCACATAAGCCAATCATGTTTGATGATAAAGCATATACTTTGTACAATCTTATTCATTTATTAATTTATTAAAAGGCTTTTAATTATCTACATGATGCTGTTTTATAATATGTGATAAATCCATAGTTTTAAGCAATGCTTCTAGAATAATGATGATGATCATTCGGATGAGATCTAAATTCTTAGAAAGCTTAAAACTAAAATAGTTCCCAATCGTTGGATTACTAAATTGGGGATTAGTGAATCCGAATAGATTGGTACATATGTTGCTTGCTCATAGATGAGGATGATTGATCTCATGATCATTTGTGTGAAGACACTAAAGCAAGTATGTAAGTGTATATTAGAGAATAAATTCACTGAATGTGGCTCGCTAAGGAATACCTAATGGAGTTTTACTTGCCTGTCAATAGGAATTCCTGTAGTGATAGTAGTAAAAGTGATCCTTGGACTTGAGATCTGTTAGGTTTGTAATATTCATAACGCAATCAAATTGCATAAAAAAGTGCGGAAGCGTGTAAATCAGAGTTTAAAAAATTTACAAACCATATACCCGGATCACCCTTTATGCACAATTATTAATTAAACGAAAAGATATGAAGAACAGACATACCCTTGAAGATCCGAAGCTTCCTCGTGTACAAGTTCACCTCCAATCCTTTTCGCGTTCAACTTGAATCCACCGGGTTAGGTTCCTTCCTTTGATCAACGTCACCACCCAAGTGTTTGGCCTCAGAGGTGATCCACGAGGAAGAAGAAAATTCAAGAAGAAGGGTGGTTGGCTAAACCCTAGTTTTCTATCTCTATAGAAAGGTGGTGTACTCTCCCAACAATTGGAATTATTACGTATGTTGAAAAGTCAACAACCCATACCCACCCATAATAAGACTCCTCTTATTTATAGATGTGGGCAACCCATCTTAACAATTAAGGAATTGGGTTTTATTTAATTAATTAAATTCTTTTAATTAATTAAGCTCCCTAATCTTATTAGGGATAATTAATTAAACTCCTTTAACTAATTTTCCTTCCTAATCCAATTAGGAATAAATGAGAGTACTTATATTAAATTAATTCCTAAACTCTTTTAGAAATTAAAATAATAATAATTGTAATAATATTAATAAGACTCCTCTTATTAATTTATATTTAATATTTCTAAAATATTAAATAATAAATATTAAGCTATTTAATTTATTCTATCACCATAGATTAAATTAAATATATAACTATATTATTACGATTATGCCATTAACTTCTTAAATAATTATTCTTCCTTTTATGGTGTGACCCTTTAGGTTCTCCATATTAAACCGGTTGTGAATAAATCAATTAGAACAATTCTAATCTTATTTAAATAAATAAATTAAATAATTAATTTATTTAAATAATATTTATTCTACAATAGGGATAAGCCTCCCTAGCGATCAGCGACTTTCCGGATAATATAGATTTCAACATTAATCATTAAAGAACCTTTGAGTAAATAGTTACTGCATACAATTCAATCCTTCCACCATCTGATGTCCCAATTAAATATAAGACATGGAATTTTTGTCAAGTCTTATTTTATTTAATTATATGTATTTCGACTCTTAAATGCACTGACTCAAATAATGCAAATTAGAAACTCCTTTCTAATTTCATTACGCCGCCAAGGACTCTTTGGGTTGTCATTTATCGAATCACATAGGACATTTCTCTTCTTTTATTAGAAGTGGTAGATTCTTTATTGATCATACATTATCTCCATGTACAACTTATTATACCCAAGCATACCCTTTGATATACCCTAAGGGTCTTAAGGAATAAGTCAAAGTATAACTCATCATACACAAGATACTATGATGATCTCAAGTCCAAGGATTACTTGTACTACTATCACTACAGAAATCCTATTGACGAGCAAATAAAACTCCATTAGGTATTCCTTAGCGAGCCACGTTCAGTGAACTTATTCTCTAATAAGCACCTACATACTTGCTTTAGTGTCTCCACACAAATGATCATGAGATCAATCATCCTCATCCAATGAGCAAGCAACGTATGTACCAATCTATCCGGATTCACTAATCCCCAATTTAGTAATCCAACGATTGGGAACTATTTTAGTTTTAAGCTTTCTAAGAATTTAGATCTCATTAGAATGATCATCATCATTATTCTAAAAGCATTGCTTAAAACTATGGGTTTATCACATATTATAAAACAGCATCATGTAGATAATTAAAAGCCTTTAATAAATTAATACTTTTTATTAATAAATGAATAAGATTGTTACAAAGTATATGCTTTATCATCAAACATGATTGGCTTGTGTGCATACTACTTTCAATCTCCCACTTGCACTAAAGCCAATCGTCATGGTAACTCATACCCTTCTTCTCTAAGTGACGATTATCCTAACATTGGATAAGCTTTAGTTAATGGATATGTAATGTTGTTCATGAGAGTCCACTATCTCTATAGTGATTTCCCATCTTTCAATGATTCTAATAATCAATTGAAAGTGCCACAACACATGTTTAGATCCAAGATGAGACTTAGGAACTATTCCTAGTTCTGTAATGAACTTTTAATCCAAACAATCAACTTGCAGCTTCATTTATAGCTATATACTTTGTCTTTATCACTAAACCAAAGCAACTCTTTCTTTGTTTGGAACCTTTCAATTCAACGCACCACGTTCATGGTAACACTTTACCTTAAAGTGGATTTTACGTCATCTTAGTGCATTCGAAAAACTTGAGTCATTAAGCCCTCTAGTTTTAATTCGGACCCATCATGTATGATCACATCCTTAGTCTTTGGTTAAGAACTTTAAGATGTTTTCAACGACTCACGGTGAACTTCTCCGAGAATATGGTGATCAACATCGGTCTCCTACATTTCATTGCATACATGATTGTCACTCATGCGACCTCTCTTTTCGAGAGTGCATGGGGACTATTAAGAGAGATACACTCCATAGCTCATCGACATGAGACATCTCTTGGAGTTTGCCATGCTAAACGACTTTAGCATCAAATGAATATACGTTCCTTGGGTTAAGTTGAGTATCCTCTTGTATCTATCTATATAGATTTTATCCCCAATTAAGATACTCTTCCCAATCATTCATGGAGGAATGTTTAGACAACTTTATCTTTACTGATTGTAGCAATGGTATGTCATTCCTTATCTGTAGTATATCAACATATAATACTAGGAATGTCACGACGCTCCCACTGTCCCTTTTGTACACACTAGAACTCTTACCTCATCGTATGTAACTCTGGATCATCATCTTCTATGATGCGTACCTCATCATCATCATCCAAGATGAATCCATACCTCCTAGGTATCTTCGGTACTATTCCAGTTACGATTATCTTTGTGGTACAATAGGTCTATCTATAGGTTCCTCTTATTTAACTTATAGTGTTTTGTGGTTCTTGAACTCTTCAAGATCTATTATCCTCCCACTAGTCCTTTCAATGATAAACACCTTTATCTTAGAAGGAAGCGTGTTTCGTAACAAACACCTTTTGCTAAGTAGGATTATTGAACATTTACCCTAAACTTACTTTAGGATGTCCCACAAATCTGTACTTGTCAAATCTTGTCCCAAGCTTATCCTTTGAAACCTTTTCACATAAGTTGGACAACCCCTTATCTTAACATACTTAAGATTAGGAATCCTCCCTGTTCATAACTTTTATGGAGTCTTGAGGCTGGATTTTGAGGTTACCATTTTCGTAGATATGCAGCCATTTCTAGGACATGACCCTAGAAGAATACTGGAATGTCGATAAAATCATTATGGACCGTACCATGTTCAACAAGGTACGATTTTTCATTCAGATACATCAATCAATTATTGCGTATCAGGATGTGTCCATTATGAGAAAACCATTTGAGATGATCTAGAAACTTATTGCACAAGTATTTATTCCTTGATCTAATCAAAGAATCTTAATACTTTGCCAATTTGTTTCATTTCTGAATTCTTTGAACCTTTCAAATAATTCACACTTGTATTTCAACAAATACATACATTCAACTCTTTGAATGATCATCTCCTTTTCTTATACTAATTTGTTCAATATGCAAAATTATTTTCATGTAAATCAAGTATACAAAATCCATTAAGTAATATTTCAGTTCTATACAAAACATTATTATTATAAATAGAACAACAATTGTTCTTAATTATAATACCAAAAATTTTATTGTCCAACAATAAAATGGAAATAATGTTTCTAACAAGAATTGGAATACAATAACAACTTATTGACTTAATAGATTTGCTCGTAAGCGTGCTAAACTATAAGTTCTATGGCTAATGCAAGCAACCTTTGCTTCATTTTCCCACATAGGATTACTTATATTTGTTTAGCTTTCCACTTCTTCTTGGTCCCTTCATAAATCTACATTTATGATAACCAAAGTCGGTATCAATAATACCCAAGTAGAACCTTGACTTAAAGAAAATTTATTTCAATCATGAACAAATTTGTATTTGTAACCAAAACTTCACTAAGCTTCTTTGGTTAGCCTCTGCGCAAGATGCTTCTTGCGATTTCTTTCCGATGTCGAGCTTATAGCAGTGGAAGCAAACTCCTTTGCTATCCGTATCAGTTTTGTTCTTATTATCCTTTGTTTACGCCTTTTTGTATACCTTCTTTGAATCGTTCTTCTTTTCAGAAGATCCTTTGGCCCCTACCAGTAAGACTTGATCTTTCTTGGTTGGAAAGTGACTCTCAACATTTTTCAATATGTTAAGCAAATCAGCGAGGCTGATATCTAGCTTGTTTATATGAAAAATTCACAACAATTGTGAAAGGAGTCCGGGAGTGAGTGCAAGATCAAATCTTAGCTCAACTCTCCATCCATGACAAAACCTGTTATCCTAATTGATCAATCAAATTGATAATGTTTAGGACTTTTTATGCATCTTATATAAGTGTCATTGGTCATTCTAGATCGGAAGAGCTCCTTAGATATCTCGATATCTATCGGTCCTACTTTCCTCACCATCAACTACTTGATGTGCGGGAATATAGTAGGAGCATCCATAGTTTCATCTTGACTTTGAAGCTCGTTACTCATGGATGTGAGCATGATGCATTGAGCCAACTGTGCATCATCTTGCCACTTTCTAAAAGTAGCAATCTTTCCTCGGAGGCATTATGCGCAACCATTGCGAGGATAGGCGTATTAAGGACATAAGATAGCTTTTCGGACTATGAGAACTATTCTCAAATTCCTTAACCAATCCATTTAATTGATTGCGGTTAATTTAGCATCTAATATAACCCGCAGATGATAGTAATTTTAGACATTGTAAAATTCTGTAAATGAATTTGTAATTAACAACATTTTAACATACATTCTTTTATTAATTACCAATATAATTTAGGTCTTGTTTTAGATTGGTATCTCCCACTATTTTCTTCAAACTATATTACCCTCACTTATATAGTTGGCAAAATCTAATTAAAGATTTGCTAGTGAGAATAAGGATCCCATTTCAAATGTATATAGCCTTGTGGTGACACAACAAACTATATATAAATAAATAGGTAGACAACTTTTGTCAATTACATCAACTATACAACTCCTTGTATTTTGCCTCTTAGATTATTTTGATCAAGTGGTGGCACATCCAGAATCAAAATTATCCAAGTTAAGTCCAACCTAGCACTCCATATATTCAAAAAAGAAAAATATCATCCTTGTGGTGACACAACAAAACAATATTGTTCAATTTTCTTTATAAGCATCAAATGTGATAAATTAACATCTTAAATACTTAATACTTGCCTATGCGGTGACACAACAAACTCATATTAAATATTTAATACTCTATTAATTTTATCATGCTAGAAAGGACGTTTGATATTCCAAATATCTTTGAACGCTTAGGACTTAATATAAAAATTGAGGGGTTTGTTATTAATTTGTCTCATCTTGTTTTAAGCGCATGCATATATATATATAAAATACGCGTCATATTAATGAACATGCGAAGCATGTTTGCATAATATATAATATATATAATATACGCGTACATATAGAATACTATATTCTACCGGATTGATTATGGACTTTTATTCTAGTTTGGTTCACTAGAGCCACCAAGTGAACCAAAAGGTCAAACCCCTAGGGGTGCAAGAAATAATATTTAAATATAACTATTACATTTAAACCGGGCTCCATTACAAATGGGTCTTCAAGCACTTCTTGTCCCTTGATCTCCAATTCTTCAAAATTAATTCTAACTTTTTCTATTACAAAACTATTTAAAATAAATAGAAACCTTGATCGTGATCGAGGGAAGTACATAGGAGGAGATAGAATTTACATTAAGAAAAATTAGAGAAGGCAGTCTGTACATGAGACCCCATTTAATAAAACCCATACATTCATGCATCCAACTAAAATAAAATCCAATCGCATTGGTCGATAGTCCATTAATCAATCCCATTTATTATCATACACATCACCATATGCATCAATAAATAACATTCATCTCATGAATAATAAACATTTAATATATATATTGATATCATTTAATGGACAAATTTAGTTAGTATAAAATCTATTCTTGAATCAAAATAAACTCCTTTATTTTAATCCAAATTTAAATCAAAATAAAACTATTTTATTTTAATTTATCCAATTTTGAATAAAATAAACTATTTTATTTTAATCAAAATTTTAATCAAAATAAACTCCTTTATTTTAATTAATTATGGAATCAATTCCATATATATATATATATATAAAAAATCTTTAATTAAAATAAACTCTTTTATTTTAATTAATTATGGAATCAATTCCATGTAAAAAAAATCTTTTATTAAAGGAAACACGGATATTCTTTTTCTATTCACAAATAAACTCCTTTATTTTGAATAATATGAAATCTTATTTCATATTTAAATAAACTCCTTTATTTAAGGAAACATGGATTTTCTTTCTATTCACAAATAAACTCCTTTATTTTGAATAACATGAAATCTTATTTCATATCTAAATAAACTCCTTTATTTAAGGAAAGATCAATCTCAACTCCAATTAGTTATCATGGAATCCAATTCCAACTCTAATTAGTTAACATGAAATTCTAATTTTAAAATTAAAATAAATATTTTTATTTTAAGATTAAAATAAACTTTTATTTTAAAATTAAAATAAACTTTTATTTTAATAATAAAATAATTAAAAAATATATATAATTATTATATATATATATATAATTACGTAGAATATATATATATAACTATATATATATATATATATAATTACGGTATATATATATTATATATATATATATATATATGGTAACATAGCATTACTTTGATAATCCTGCCATGCATGCATTCCATTTATTTCCGTGAGTCTTGTTTCAGCCGAATCCCATGTTACCAGCTTTTAGCAAAAAAATAAGAGATTGCCACGCTGCCTGTTTTTTTTTTTTTTTTTTTTTTTAATTCAAAAGGTAGCAGCTGGCACAGATTTCCGTGACCTTCCACATTAAAACCGGACTCTACTATGGAAGAGAAAGCCGGACTGCCTTGTTCGGTTTTGCTAAGGTGCTGTGCTGATTTTTTTTTTTTTTTTATTATTAAATTTTATACAATAAAATTATGCCCAATTAAATTGTTCTAAACACATATCAATATAATATCAAATCTGAACAATTAATAATTCGCATAAAGGTTTGGCTCACGATACCCTTTATTAGGTTTGTAATATTCATACGCATGATCAAATTGCATAAAAAAAGTGAAGCGTGTAAATCGAGTTTAAAAATTTACAAACCATATACGGATCACCCTTTATGCACAATTATTAATTAAAGCGAAAAGATATGAAGATCGAGACATACCCTTGAAGATCCGAGCTTCCTCGGTACAAGTTCACCTCAATCCTTTTCGCGTTCAACTTGAATCCACCGGGTTAGGTTCCTTCCTTTGATCGGCGTCCACCACCCAAGTGTTTGGCCTCTGAGGTGATCCACCGAGAAGAAGAAAATTCAAGAAGAAGAAGGGTGGTTGGCTAAACCCTAGTTTTCTATCTCTATAGAAAGGTGTACTCTCCCAATAATTGGAATTATTACGTATGTTGAAAAAGTCAACAACCCATACCCACCCATAATAAGACTCCTCTTATTTATAGATGTGGGCAACCCATCTTAACAATTAAGGAATTGGGTTTTATTTAATTAATTAAATTCTTTTAATTAATTAAGCTCCCTAATCTTATTAGGGATAATTAATTAAACTCCTTTAACTAATTTTCCTTCCTAATCCAATTAGGAATAAATGAAGTACTTATATTAAATTAATTCCTAAACTCTTTTAGAAATTAAAATAATAATAATTGTAATAATATTAATAAGACTCCTCTTATTAATTTATATTTAATATTTCTAAAATATTAAATAATAAATATTAAGCTATTTAATTTATTCTATCACCATAGATTAAATTAAATATACTTAACTTTATATTATTACGATTATGCCATTAACTTCTTAAATAATTATTCTTCCTTTTATGGTGTGACCCTTTAGGTTCTCCATATTAAGCCGGTTGTGAATAAATCAATTAGAACAATTCTAATCTTATTTAAATAAATAAATTAAATAATTAATTTATTTAAATAATATTTATTCTACTGATAAGGATAAGCCTCCTAGCGATCAAGCGACTTTCCGGATAATATAGATTTCAACATTAATCATTAAAGAACCTTTGAGTAAATAGTTCTGTCTGATTCAATCCTTCCACCATCTGATGTCCCAATTAAATATAAGGCATGGAATTCTTGTCAAGTCTTATTTTATTTAATTATATGTATTTCGACTCTTAAATGCACAACTCAAATAATGCAAATTAGAAACTCCTTTCTAATTTCATTCTGCCTTGGCCAAGGACTACTGGGTTGTCATTTATCGAATCACATAGGACATTTCTCTTCTTATAATAGAAGTGGTAGATTCTTTATTGATCATACATTATCTCCATGTACAACTTATTATACCCAAGCATACCCTTTGATATACCCTAAGGGTCTTAAGGAATAAGTCAAAGTATAACTCATCATACACAAGATACTATGATGATCTCAAGTCCAAGGATTACTTGTACTACTATCACTACAGAATTCCTATTGACAGCAAATAAAACTCCATTAGGTATTCCTTAGCGAGCCACGTTCAAATGAACTTATTCTCTAATAAGCACCTACATACTTGCTTTAGTGTCTCCACACAAATGATCATGAGATCAATCATCCTCATCTAATGAGAAGCAAGCAACGTATGTACCAATCTATCCGGATTCACTAATCCCCAATTTAGTAATCCAACGATTGGGAACTATTTTAGTTTTAAGCTTTCTAAGAATTTAGATCTCATTAGAATGATCATCATCATTATTCTAAAAGCATTGCTTAAAACTATGGGTTTATCACATATTATAAAACAGCATCATGTAGATAATTAAAAGCCTTTAATAAATTAATACTTTTTATTAATAAATGAATAAGATTGTTACAAAGTATATGCTTTATCATCAAACATGATTGGCTTGTGTGCATACTACTTTCAAGATCATCATAGTATCTTGTGTATGATGAGTTATACTTTGACTTATTCAGTAAGACCCTTAGGATATATCAAAGGGTATGCTTGGGTATAATAAGTTGTACATGGAGATAATGTATGATCAATAAAGAATCTACCGCTTCTAGTAAAAGAAGAGAAATGTCCTATGTGATTCGATAAATGATAACCCAGTAGTATTTGGCCAAGGCAGAATGAAATTAGAAAGGAGTTTCTAATTTACATTATATGGTGTTGTGAATTTAAGAGTCGAAATACATATAATTAAATAAATTAAGACTTGCCAGTATTTGCATGTCTTATATTTAATTGGGACATCGTATGGTAGAAGGATTGAATTGTATGGTAACTATTTACTCAAAGGTTCTTTTATGATTAATGTTAAAATCTATATTATCTGGAAAGTCGTTGATCGCTAGGGAGGCTTATCCCTATTGTTGAATAAATATTATTTATTTAAATAAATTAATAGTTTAATTTATTTATTTAAATAAGATTAGAATTGTTCTAATTGATTTATTCACAACCGGTTTAATATGGAGAACCTAAAGGGTCACACCATAAACGGAAGAATAATTATTTAAGAAGTTAATGTCATAATCATAATAATAAGTTAAGTATATTTAATTTAATCTATGGTGATAGAATAAATTAAATAGCTTAATATTTATTATTTAATATTTTAAAATATTAAATATAAATTAATAAGAGGAGTCTTATGATTATTATTACTATTATTATTATTTAATTCCTAAAGGAGTTTGGGAATTAATTAATAAAAGTACTCTCATATTTTCCTAATAATATTAGGAGACTAATTAATTAAAAAAGTTTAATTAATTATTCCTAATAAGATTAGGAGCCTAATAAATTAAAGGAGTTTAATCAATTAAAATAAAACCCAATTCCTTAATTGTTAAGGAGGGTTGCCCACGTCTATAAATAAGAGGAGTCTTATTATGGGTGAGGGTGGTTGACACTTTTACAAAATACGTGAATACGTAATTCTAATAGTTGGGAGAGTACACCCTTTTCTGTGAGAGATAGAAAAACTTGGGTTTTGCCAAATACCCATCTTCTTGAATCTTTTTTATTCATTGGTGGATCACCTCTAGAGGCCAAACACTTCGGTGGCTAACGTTGATCAAATGAAGGAACCAAACCCGGTGGATTCAAGTTGAACGCGAAAGGATTTGGAGGTGAACTTGTACATGAGGAAGCTCGAATCTTCAACGGTAAGATTCTTGTTCGTTATCTTTTCGTTTAATTAATAACTGTGCGTAAAGGATGATCCGGGTATATGGTTTGTAAAATTTTAAAACTCTAATTTTACTACGTTTTCGCTTATTTTATGCAATTTGATTGCGTTAATGAATATTACAAACCTAACACCCAGGCCCCGTGGGTCCTGTTGTCTTAAAGTACGTGCACTCGGGACAATACATTATCCACTCGAACCTTCATAACTTTCAATTCGAGAATTCGATGGAGGCGTGCTATACCTTTTCGTGAAGCCCTTGACGAGAGCTACATAATAACATTGGATTTGACATTTTCCAAATCCAAGAAGATGGGTCCATGACCAAATCGTCAAGTCTTTGCAGTTTATCCGTTGAGTTATCTTGTACTGTTTTCACTTGGGGTTGATATTATGGTTCTACATGACTTCTTTTGTAGTGATTTGGGTTGAATTGATGTTGAGTTAGAAAAATTACTATTTTACCTCTCCCGGGTTGGTTCCGGGCTTGATGCAATTGTAGCTATCTTTTCTCATTATTGTCTTCAAGATTAGACTGTTGTTGACTTTTGACAAAAATCAGGGTTGTCTCTGAGGTTGGTTTGATCTCCCGGGGTTATCTCTGGGGTTTGGAGTTGATCTCACAGGGTTGTCGTTGGGGCTTGGAGTTGATCTCCCAATATTGTCATCGGGGTTTGGAGTTGATCTCCCAATGTTGTCACCAGGGTTTGGAGTTGATCTCTCGGGGTTGTCTCCAGGGCATGATTTGATCTCTAGGGGTTGTCGTTGGGGTTGGATTTGATCTCCTGGGGTTGTCTCCGGGGCTTGGCTTGATCTCCCGGGGTTGTCGTCGGGGTTTGAATTGATCTCCCGGTGTTCTTGCTGGGGTTTCTTGATCTCTTGACTTCCAGGGTTATCTTTGGAAGATGTAAGACGATACTGCCCTCTTTCATGGTTAGTAACAAGAATGAAAAATTTTGAGTGTCTATAACCGAATTACCGAATAACCGAATTTACTATTCGGTTATTCGGTTAAAATCTGAAATGTTCTTGATTGTGTTTCTTTTATAGAGTTGTATTGTATATATCCAAAGAAACAGCTAAACAGACCACCAATACAGATTCATTCTGGACATTAATTATTTGAATGAAGCATAGTACCAAAAAAAAGAACAATTACATAAAGTACTTTACTCTACGGGACCGGGGGTAAAAGGTAAAACTATAACAGCAACAACCAAGTACATGTGATGCCCCAAAATCCGGGTACTTTTAACCCACAGATATGGTGCTACACGGTACTTATAACTATAAATTCATCTCATTGAAACAACATCAAAATGATTGTATTTACTACATTCTTATTACAATAATAATAACACTAAAACCTTTCTAAGGTTCAGTAACCAATACATTCTTCATTTATCATAGTATAATTCTTACAAACATACTAGTCTATTACAGGATAATCTATTTATCCATCTTAGCCTTGCCTTTATCCCTACTGGAACCCTCAGTTCGTTCGGCCTTAGCTACAATCATATAATTTAAGTAAAAAGTGAGCATAACTAGCTTAGTAAGTCTAGCAATATATAATACAAGTACAACGTTGAGAATTATATGACTATTCTTCAATAACTGAACAAGTAGCTATGAAGTGTAATGAATAATAAAATAGCACTTTTCATTTCATAAAACAATTTTGGAGTACATATAGTAACTTAGGAATTTTGTGCAGGTCAAAAGACCATGAACATCCTCTTTTAATTTTCATTCTTGAAAAAAGGACAACCCCGCACTAAGTCCATAAGTCTGATATATCTTATGAGCACTTCTAGGTGATCAACATATAGTACTTTATGTTTATCAACACTCATCCGTTAAACATATTTATGTTTAAGTTTGGCAACCTCACGTGCCCATCGAATAATCGATGAAAATACATTTGTTTATTCATACACAAGCTTACCTTTGAATCCGTACCAAACAATTGGCATATGATAGCGCTAACAATACTATATCAAAAGATTTGTAAACAAATCAATCAAACTCTTAAGATTAGTCTAGCCAAGTTAAAACTGGCATCGACTCTTTCATAAAACAATTTATGCATCTTATAACATGAATCACGAAAAACTTGGCTAACACGAAGGTTAGACAAGCGTTAAGAAAAACTTGCCTTCAAGCGTCTTCAAATAAATACTCAACAGTTCTTGATCTTTATAGTTTCTACTTGATATATTCATATAGCAAACTAAAATTATCTAACAAACAATCTAATTACATTGTTTTTACCAACTTCTTTCTCTTCTATAACTTAACCGAATTTATTTCATTCATAAAAGTCGTTTCGACTTGCTTATCTTTCATTACGGCCTATTAATGCTCCCATGTTCCTAAACCAATACTCGACAACCATTGGTTAAATATCAAAGTAATTGAATATGTTTTACCTTCCCATACTTTATATTCTTTGTTTAATTACTATTAAACAACATTAAATTACTAAAGTCATCGATATATATATATATATATATATATATATATTTATATATATATATATATATATATATATATATGATATAGGGATGGTCTTACCATGTATACTAAGTATTTAAATGTCCCATAATTGTCTTGCAATAATTGGGTTTGGAAATTAACTTGGTCAACTTTTCTTCCTTATCGGCGCTGCGGCGCAAGTCTCCAGTACATCATTGGCGTTGTGGTGCCATTAAGCAGTGTCTAAACCCTCGTCTCGGCGTTGCGGCGTGAGACTTCCTATATATAAGTGGTGTTACGGTACTAACTAACAGTAGCTAATTCCCCAGCCTGGCGCTAATTCCCCAGACTTCCAATCAATGCTTAATGGTTTCTTCGATTAAACTTACTTAAAAGCTTATGATTCTATCTTATACATGACTTATCAATGTTTTAATTCACAAATAGCCATGCTTATTACTCCTGAAGAGACATGCTCTACCAATTCATACTTCTCTACGAAAAATAAATAGAAAAGGATCGAAAACAAAGGTTTATGTATTATTACCTTAAAGTTCTTCGCGTTCTTGAATAAACTTGAATGTTTTGCTTTGAAGGCTCTTGATTACTTGTTAGAACTCTTCCTTCTCTCCCTCAATATATGTTGGTCAAAGTTTGTAAAACAACCAAATGAACCAACATAGCTTTCTTATATAGAATAACCAAATAGAGGGCAAAATGGTGAAGTGGTCCACCTCCTTACTATTCATGGCTTATCCACCAAGTAAACCACTTTACTTGACCACCAAGAGGCCTTTTGGGTCCCACATTGGTTTCCCCCATGAGTTTTACCCATGTGGCGATCCATCGGGTCGATGCGCGGTTCGATTTCTTGATTTGGGCCTAGAATTAAATCGTGTTGGGACTATCTTGGGCTTGATTTAACTTAACATTGGGCTTTCATATAACTCATTCTTGGGTTTCATTCATTTACTAATTGGGCTTGACAAAGTCTAGCTCTAGTAGCTAAAGTCGATTAAGACTTCATCGTATACTACTCGTATTATTCTCGCATTCTCTTCATATACTATTCATACGATATTCGTATTATACATCACAATATTCTTTATACTATGTGACACCCCCAAATCCAGGTATCTTCCAACCCGATCGATGGTGCTACACGGTACTACCATTAACATATACATTCAATTGAAAAGCCTCAAAAGAACGAATATGTCTTCTATATATTCAAAGTACTATTAACATTCCCCTGGTTCTTTATAACCTTTACATTTGTTCTTGTAATAATATCAAATATATTACAACATTAAATCTATACTATTACATAGGTAATCTACGTGTTCGCCTTAGCCTTCTCTTTATCCTTGCTGGATCCGTCAGTCCGTTCGATCTTAGCTGTATTTATATGTTTCAAGTAAGAGTGAGCATAACTAGCTCAGCAAGTATGACAATTCATATAAACAACATGCTTGAAACATAGGATTCATATATCTTCAATAACTGAACAATAGTTACAAAGTACTATTGATAATTCAAAATAACACTTCTCTTTTCATTCAAAACATTTTACAAAAACAATATTCAGTAAAATATCAATTCCGGTCCAAGACCATGAACATTTCATAAGTTCTTTGAAAAGGACATCCCGGCACTAAATCCGTAAGTCCGACATTTCTTACGAGCACGTCTAGGTGATCAGCCTATAGTATTCTATGTTGTTCAACACTACATACATTAAACGTATGTACGTTTAAGTTGTGGCAACCTCACGTGTCTGTCGTTTGACAACAAAACATTTTTATCATACTCAGTCTTTGTTTGAAATCCACACCAATATAGCTTGGTAAAACATTAACCATACATCAATAGATTCTACGAAATCCAAACATCTTAAGTCTAGCCGAAAGAATTGGCTTTGACTTCATCATACAACAATTCATGCGTAAGAATACATGAACCACAAAGCTTGTTCAGATTGAACTGAAATAAGGGTTAGAATACTTGCCTTTAGCGTCTGCTACAGTTATAACACGTGCACTTTAAGTCTTTAAGTCTCTACAGTAGATGATAACATCACATAACACATTAGGTCATGAATAACATACATAGTTCCTAAAGAATCTTACCCTTCTTCGTAATCTAATTTCGTATTAGATTTGTTATTATAGGTTCCGGCTTTCCGTTATGTCGTTCTTACATTCACATACAATTGACTTACCTTAACCCTAAGTGATCATACTTAAGGTTTAAACATGTCTTAACAATGTTTTATTAAGTTCCTTAGTTCATTGTTAATCAATTACCATTCATGTTATACTTATAAACTTTCTTCATTGTCTACACCCTAAGGCTGGCATTGTGGCGCCAGCTTTACTACTCTAACCAATGCTGCCATGTAGCGCGACTCGTCGATAGGGTTTTCCGGTTAAAACCAAGATCATGGCGCCAACTTTAGTACAATGGGTCACATGCTGGCGCCAAACTTGATGAGTCGCGGCATTCTCTCTCCCGTTCTCTACACTGCAGTACCCGACTTTGTACTGCCATGACATGACTAAATTAAAAGTGGAGGTATAGATGAAGTGTAACGCCCCGGAAAATTGAACAATTATAAATACTTTTAATAATGAATAAAATAATATTATTTATTATTATTACGTGTTGATAAGATGAATGTCATTCTATAACCTAGAAACGTCGGAATATCGTAGTATTTTAACTACGTGAATGAATTAAAGTGTTTGAATTTCTAAGATGAAAATAAAAGCTTTCCGAGAAATTTTTTGAAAAACATTATTCATCGATTTCTACTCGGGAATTATTTTTGAACTTCCGAGAAATACGTAACGTTATAATATCAAGGTGATATTGATTATGTAATAATAATCCAAGTATGGAAAACATAATATTTCACATTGGGCCTAATTTGGGAACGTTAGATTTATTAAGCATTAAGGAAGAAAGTTGTGATCGTATAATGTGTATACATTATATGAGGTAATGAATGTAAGTATAATACGAAGTATTGTACTATTAAGAATGGAGAATGAAATAAAGTATATTACAAATTAATATATGAGTTAGCATACGAGAATTATATGTGGTGTATATATGTTAAGTTATTAATTAAAGGTAATGGACTTGTAGGATTATTAACCTAATAGTATAAGTCCAATAGAAGTGATACTCAACCCAAAGTGTTTGATGGATCAAGAGTCCAAACTATGGTAGCATAAGCCCAATAAGGAAATTAGCTAGATTAATTAGCAAGCCCAATGATAAGACATGATCCATGGAGCAAACCATGTTAAGGTGGGTAGACTTGATGGGAAAGAACTTTGTGTGGTGACCAAGTGATGTGCTAGATAAGGAATAAATAGTAAGGAGATGGAGGATTGAGGAGGTGGAATAAGGAGGTGGGATGGTGTTTTGACTATTTTACCCTAGCTTTTGGTTGCCTATAAATACCAAGCCTCATTTCAATTGTTGGTTGTTATTTCATCCAACACTTTCCTCTCAAGATAAGCTACTTATTTGGTAGAGAGAATAAGCCACTTAAGCACTTATAAGCCACTTTAACTTTTGCTAGATTTTCCAAAGTGAATTGAAGTCATAGTCTTCAAGGGTAAGACTCATACTTTTTATCTTTATCTCTTCTATGATAGGATTGATAGAGAAGGGGGATTGTTTGTTAAGAATATGTAATAAGTTATTAATGAATGAACTTAAGCCGAATAAGTTGAATAAGCAACTTGAACTCTAATAAGTTGATAGAATCATGAAGAACTTATCAAATGTTTGTCATATGATATTAGTATGTTAAATATAGTATGAGAACATTGATTGGTGGACTTAAGTTCATAGTAAGTCATAAGCATGGAAATTTGTAGTTCATAAGTTAAATAAGTCATTGACTTATGAGAATAAGTCAAAACCTACTTTGATTATAAGTTTGTGTAATAAGTAACTTGTAATGATCATATGTTGGTTAAAATCCATTTAGAATCATTAAGAATATAGTTTTACCAGAATTCACACGATTGGACGATAATCGTCGAATTCGTGAAATTCTCAGAATGGAAGTTGTATTTTGTGTTTGAAGTCAGAAACATTGGTTTTTCGATGGAGACAAGTCATATTTGGCATTATAGAGTTGCGGACTCAAAAATGACCGAATTCCAACTTAGAACGAAGAAACGAGCGTTGAACGTTCACGGACGTTTATCATTTTCGTTAAAAATGAACTCATAAGTGAAATCTTAGCAAACGAAGTCAAATAGATAAAATTCTTGCATGAACACATATAGTATGTAATTTGTGAACCGTAGGCTTTTAAACGAGCCAATTCGGACTTATAACGAAGAAGTTATGAGTCCAAGAGTTTCGTAAAATTTTCAAACTTTGCAAACTATCTCGAGACATGAGTCATGGCCAGAAGCTTGAGGTCGAACCGAAAGATATTGCTAACTTCAGCGCATATTGAGATGAAGAGCTAATTGTGGCACCGCAACGCCATGTCCAGGAGGCGGACATCGCTAACTTTCATGTGCATGCAGCTAAAAGTTGGTAATGGGTGGTAGCGGCCAACCCTAGTCCATGGACAGTAAAGAATGTTTTCAAGTGTAGAATGAAAGGGAACTTGATAGTAATGAACTGAGATATAATCATAACATTGTAAAGTACTTGTAAGACACTAATGCATGATGATTAAGAGTTAATAATCAATCAAAGATGATCAAAATGTGAATGACGTAATGAAAGCCGGAAACCCATAATAGTAGATCTAAGTCATGATTTACATTGAGATGAAGGGTAAGATATAATAGTATACATACTAAATTATATATGACCTAATGTAGTACGTTATATGATCATGTATTATAGAAACGTAGAGACTTTAAGTGTACGTCTGTTAATCAGTAAGCAGACGCTAAAGGCAAGTATTCTAACCCTTGTTCCAGTTTAGTCTGGACAAGTTTTGCAATTCATGTATTCTTTCACATGAAGTCTTTAATGATGAAGTCTAAAGCCAACTCTTTCGGCTAGACTTATATTATGATTATGTCAAGCATGATTTATTTTTACTGAGTTATATTGGTATGGTTTTCAATCGAAGACCAAGTATGCTAAAATGTTTTCGTCGTTTAACGACAGGCACGTGAGGTTTCCACAACTTAAACGTATACAAGTTTAATGAATGTAGTGTTGATCAACATAGAGTACTATGGGCTGATCACCCAGAAGTGCTCGTAAGCTATGCCGAACTTACGGACTTTTTGTCGGGTTGTCCTTTTCAAAAGAAATTATGAACTGCTCACAGTCTTGAGCCTTAGTTACTATTCTACTGAATATTGTTGTTTGGAAAAACGTTTTGAATGAAAAGAAGTGTTATTTTGAATTATAGATAGTACTTCGTAACTATTGTTCAGTTACGGAGGATATATAAGTTCTATGTTTCAAGCATGTTGTTTATTAGAATTGTAGTACTTGCTGAGCTAGTCATGCTCACACTTGCTTGAACCATATGAACACAACCAAGATCGAGTGAACCGAAGGCTCAGGCAAGGACAAGGGCAAGGCGAAGACGAACCCTTAGATTACTTATGTAATAGTATAGGTGAACGATTGTGATATATTTGATATTATGACAAGAACAAACGAATGGGTTACAAAGAACATGGGAAATGTAATATTATTTTGGATATATAGAAGTTATATTAGTCCTTTTTGAGACTTTTCAATTGAATGAATGTATGAATGGTAGTATCGTGTAGCACCATCTGTCGGGTTGGAAGACACCCGGATTTGGGGGCGTCACATGAAGGTACTATACTGTAATTAGTTTTTTCACATGATTATACTATTAAGTCACATGAATGAACTATTAATTCACATGATTTACTATAAGGGGAGGTGGTGCAAGTTTGATAATACTTGCAGGACTAAATTAAAAATGAAAAAAAAGAGGAAGGTATTTTATACTGTAATATTTCGAGCCCCAAAACGTGCAATTATCGAAGCTATATTTTCCTATAAATAGAAGCTCATTCTTCTTTCATTCTCACCAATTCACTACGTCTCACAAGAGCAATTATTATAGAGAGAAATTATAGAGAGAAATAAGAAGAGAAGTCTGCTACCTAACTATTCTAGTATCCAGTTATCTTCTAAGGTAAGGGGTATTATTTCTTTCGTATTCATGAAGAGAGGTATTTTCTTTCAATACTGTAAGGGTTGTTATTCCATTCTTTATTATTGGTTGGCATAACTTTCATGCATGCGGACTACCGCATGCACAGTGAATTCTTACATTATTCCATTCTTTATTATTCTATTGGAATATATGTACATGTATGACTCACCGCATGCTTGGTGAATTCTTACATTATTCAATTCTTTATTATTACGTTGGAATAACCTCTCTACGGACTACCGTATGCATGGTGAATTCTTGATTATTCCATTCTTTATTATTACATTAGAATAACTTTGTCACGGACTACCGCATGTATGGTGAATTCTTACGTTATTCCATTCTTTATTATTCTATTGGAATAAACACATGCGTGTGGACTCACATGCGTGCGTGGTGAATGATCCTTTGTATTCATTCCTTATTAAATTGTGGAAATGATCTGTCTACGTGGATTACCGCATGGTGGGCGAAAATCCATTTGTAGTTTCATATATTCTATTATACTCAGTTGGTTAAAGTTTTGGCTTCTATACTCCATGAAATTAGTGGAATATCCTTGATATTTGTGCTTCATCTAGTATCTTTTCGTGAAAATATTCTTCTGAGCATTCTTGAATTTTACTCCACAAAGCAGTATCATGTTGACAATTTGGACGTTATTGATTTCTGGATAAATTAAATTATAAATCTTTAAAATTTATCCTTGAACTTGTTTTATTAAATTATTATGTCATTGTCATAATCCTCGTGCTTATATTGTGATGAAAGTCATCTTTGGCTTACATGCATAGATGAACTTGGTATGATTATGACCAGGGATTATTCGGTATAATCATGACCGTAATATAACGAATGATGTGGTAAAAGTCCTCCTTGGCATGTAGTTCATTGATGGACAGTTGTTGGTATGATTATGACCAGGGATTATTTGGTATAATCATGACCACTGATGATTACATGAATATCCTTGACCGTGGTGCAAGGATGATTCAATTTTATTTATTAAGCTGAGTCTCAGTGACAAAATTGTTGAAAAACTTTTTAAATCATAGAAGATAGTAGATTTTATGCTCTACTTCACTCTTCTAATGGATTGCTTAATCCGCTGCAGTTGTTGATCAAAAACTTATTTTCTTTTATATTCTATCAGTTGTTATACTGTTAAAGGCTAAGGATAATTTATTCTGCATCATCTAGTCATAATATTTCTTACTGGGCTAGTTGAGCTCACCCTTTCTTTCACTGTTCGCTTTAGGAAATGAGAATATAGTTGTGACGAGTCGGGGAATGGATTGACGGTCCAGATGGTTGTTTTAGTAGTCCTCACTATTCTATAAAATAGTGTGACAATAAATGTAATGAGGACTCCAATGAGTTGGATATTGTCTAGATGACAATATTCTTATTAAAAACTCTTAGATTATGTTTTGTCGTATTTTACACGACTGTTGTATAATTAAGTTGTATATGAATTTTGTACCATGTATTTGGCGACTCAAGATGGGTGATGTATACCTATTTTGGGGGCATCACAATTGGTATCAAATCTTAGGGATATGATCCTTGGCTGAGATGTGAGACAAGAAATAGGAGGGGAGAGACGGAGAATTCCTTCGCTAGTATGACCTACATAAGTTTATTTGGTATTTAATTGGTCTGTTAGAGTATAGGGATAATATGTGATATGTTAATTAACCCTTGTTTTGTGACCGTATTTGAAAATGGCATCCGAAAATGTTGAGATGAGCAAGAAGCACATGAGAGCGTTGAGTCACCAACGATCAATACCCAGGATAATGTGCAACAGGAAGACAATAATCCTCAGGTAAACAATAACATCAATGAAATGGTGAACGATGGGATGTTCAGAGGTTTTATGCAATTCATGCAACATCAGGCGAGAGCAGCTCCTGTTCAAAATGTAGGTGGAAACACTACCAACTCTCGGACGGTCACCGCTAAATAGTTCAAGGAGCTGGGACCACCGGAGTTTTTTGGAGAGCCAAAACCACTTAAGGTAAAGACATGGATAAAGCAGATCACCAAGATATTTGATGTCTTAGGATACTCCGAGGAGCAAAAGGTTCCCTTTGTCAGCTTCATGTTGCGAGCAGAGGCAGATTACTGGTGGGAATCTGTAAAGTGTACTCAACCTACCGCACTGAAGATGTCTTGGGAGAAGTTCCAAGAGCTGTTCAACGACAAGTACTTTCCCGAAAGTATTCGTCACATGAAGGAGGTAGAGTTTATCAAGCTAGAGCAAAACAATATGACCGTATCACAGTACGAAGCTAAGTTTACCGAGTTGTCCCAGTTTGCGTCTCACTTGGTTGATAATGAGGAGAGAATGACGTGGATGTTTCTAAGAGGTTTGAAACCCGAGATACGTTAATACCTAATTTCTCACAAACTATGTATGTATTTAGATGTTGTGAATAGGGCTCAGTTATTGGAATGCGATAATGAGTCAACCCAACCAAGAGAGAGCAGCCGACAAGTCGATAATACCAGTGGTAGCAGTTATCAAAGCGGTGACAACAAGTGTGGAGGGAATCAACATGCCAGAAATGGTAATCACTTCGGTGGTAATCATGGCCATGACAATAAGAGTGGACATTTCAAGAAGAGGATATTCAACAATGATGGAAAGACGTCAACACCAGCACCTGTTGTTAAGGAAGTAGAACGACCGCCAGTCGTATGTTACAAATGCGGAGGGGAGGGACATATTAGTCCAAACTGCATGATGCAGTCCAAAGCATTTTATAATTATGGAAGAGAAGGTCACCTAGCCCAATTTTGTCATGCACCAAAGTCAAGTCCAGCTGGGATGGAGGCATTAAAGGTACATCCTAGACAAGAAAAAACCCAGTAGTTCAAGGAGAGGCGTTTGTCGTAACCTCCCAAAAAGTGAGGAATCCGAACGAGGTGATCACGGGTAAGCTAATCATAAACTCTAGTGAAGTATATACCTTATTTGATACCGGTTCTACCCATTCCTTTATTTCTCCTACTTGCGTTCAACTTTTAAATTTGACTCCTGAGAAATTAGACTTTAACTTATCTGTTGAAACTCCGTTGGGAGAAACATTCATTACATCCACTATTTATAAGTCTTGTTTGATTCAAATCAGAATCGCTGACGTTAATCCGTCGATCTTATTTCTTTGAAAATACTTGCATTTGATGTGATTTTAGGAATTGATTGGTTAACTACTCATCATGCTAAAATCGATTGTTTTCGTAAGGTTGTTAGCTTTCATATTCCTAACCAACCTATTATGCAAATTCAAGCAACCAAACCACTAAAATCAATCACTGTCATATCAAGCCATAAAGCTATTCGTTTATTGAAAAATGGATGTCAAGCTTTCTTAGCCCATGTCACGGATTTAAATAAAAATACGTCAGATTTGAATGATATTTCTATTATTAATAAATATCCTGACGTATTCCCTGAAGAACTTCCTCGCCTACGCCCAGAGAATGAAATTGAATTTTGTATCGACCTTGAATCCGGTACAAAACCCATTTCCAAAGCATCGTATCGAATGGCTCCTATTTAAATTCAGGAGTTAAAAACCCAACTACCGGAATTGTTAGACATCGATTTCAATCGTCCTAGTACGTCTCCTTGGGGTGCTCCTATTCTATTCGTGAATAAGAAAGATGGAAGTATGCGACTTTGTATTGATTATTGGGAGTTGAATCATGTCACCATCAAAAATAGGTACCCGTTGCCTCGCACTGATGACCTATTTGACCAGTTGCAAGGAACAAAATTCTTTTCAAATATTGGTCTTCGTTTCGGATATCATCAGTTAAAGATTAAAATTGATGACATTCCAAAGACTGCTTTCAGAACTCGGTACGGGCATTATGAATTCCTAGTCATATCTTTTAGATTGACTAATACTCCTACTGCCTTCATGGACATGATAAACCGAGTATTCAAGGAATATTTGGATCACTTTGTGGTCGTCTTTATTGATGACATCCTCATATACTCCAAGAGCCATGAAGACCATGAGCAACACTTGAGGCTGATACTTCAAAAGCTTCGTGAAAACAAGTTTTATGCCAAGTTGAAGAAATGTGAGTTTTGGCTTGAGGAAGTTGCATTCCTTGGGCACATAATATCAAATCATGGAATATGTGTTGACCCAGCGAAGATTGAAGCAATCCAAAGCTAGGAGCAACCAAAGTCAGTGACCGAAGTACGTAGCTTTCTCGGCTTAGCTGGTTATTATCGGAGATTCGTGGAAGGATTTTCTCGAATCGCTACTCCATTAACTCAGCTGACTCAAAAAGATACAAAATTCTATTGGAGCGAGGAATGTGAGAAGAGTTTTCAAGAACTCAAGAGAAGACTCATTTCAGCACCTATTCTGACAATACCATCTGGCTCGGAGGGATTTATCATCTACAGTGATGCTTCAGGCAAAAGGTTAGGATGTGTTCTCATGCAACATGGGAAAGTCATAGCCTATGCCTCACAACAACTCAAAGAATATAAGAGGAATTATCTTACTCATGATCTAGAGTTGGCAGCAGTTGTTTTTGCGCTTATGATTTGGAGGCATTACCTATATGGAGAGAAGGTGGAGATCTATACGGATCATAAAAGCCTCAAATATTTCTTCACTCAAAAGGAACTCAACATGCGGCAACGAAAATGGCTTGAGCTGTTAAAAGATTATGATTATACTATCCAATACCATCCTGGAAAAGTGAACGTAGTAGCTGACGCATTGAGTAGAAGATCATATGCGGGTTTGAGTGCAATATTGTCAACGCAAAGACCCATTTTGTATGACTTACGAAGGATGGAGATAGAGTTAAAGACTCCAGGGACCCATGTGATGATGGCGAATATACGAGTAGAACCAACTTTAATCGATAAAGTTAAAGTTGCTCAAGCTACAGACTTGGAGCTGATGTGTATGAGCAAGAAATTGCAAGAAGGTGTTATTCTAGAAATAAGAATCGATGAAGAAGGAATACTTCGAGTCAACTCCAGACTTTGTGTTCCTAACGATTCTGACTTGAAGTAGAAAATTATGATGGAGGCGCACAACACACCATTTGCAATCCATCCTGGGAGTATCAAAATGTATCGTGATCTTCGACATACATTTTGGTGGAGCAATATGAAGAGAGAGATAGCGGGGTTTATCTCAAGGTGTCTAACTTGTCAACGAGTCAAGGTGGAGCATCAAGTGCCAAAAGGTCCATTGCAACCACTTGAAATTCTAGAATGGAAGTGGGAGCACATTACCATGGATTTCATTACTATTCTTCCCAAGGTTTTTCAAGGCATATATGCGATTTGGGTCATTATTGATAGATTGACCAAGTCAGCTCATTTTTTACCAATACAAGAAACTTATACACTTGAACGTCTCGCTAGTATGTACATAAACGAGATTGTAAGAATGCATGGTATGCCAGTATCCATAGTTTCTGATAAAGACCCAAGATTCACTTCAAGATTTTGGGTTAGTTTGCAAAAAGCTATGGGCACAGATTTATGATTTAGTTCAGCATATCATCCTCAAACGGATGGGCAGTCGAAAAGGACTATTCAAACTCTTGAAGATTTATTAAGACTCTGTGTCCTTAACTTCAAGGGAAGTTGGGAAAAGTTCTTACCATTGGTGGAGTTTTCCTATAACAATAGTTATCAACCAAGTATTGGCATGGCTCCATTTGAGGCGTTGTATGGAAGAAAGTGTTATTCTCCAGTATGATGGGATGAGGTGGGTGAAGCAACGTTGTTGGGACTGGAGTTGGTACGTATGACTACGGAAAATATTTAAACGATCCGACAATGTATAAAAACCTCACAAGATTGACAAAAGAGTTATGCTGATCTTCATCGAAAGGACGTGGAATTCAATATTGGAGATCATGTGTTGTTACGTGTTGCTCCATGGAAAGGAGTTACGAGATTTGGAAAGAGAGGAAAGCTAAATCCTCGATTCATTGGCCCATTTATAATCCTCGATCGAGTAGGAACTGTGGCCTATAGACTCGCCTTACCGCTAAGTATGTCTCGTGTTCATAACGTTTTTAACATATCTATGTTACGTAAATATGTGAAAGACACGAACCACATTATTGAATTAGAACCAGAAGAGATAGAGGAAGATTTAACATATGAAGAGTTACCTGTTAAAATCTTGGATAAGAAGGATCATATTCTACGCTCCAAGGTTATACCTCAAGTCAAAGTTTTGTGGAGAAACTGTGACACCCCCAAATCCGGGTACATGAAACCCGAACTCGGTGCTTCACGATACCATTTCTATAAGCTGAATAATACTAATAATAATAACAATAATATAAAATTCAAACTTAATTTAAATATGCATCAAAGTTTACTCCCAGGTACGAGACCTTTAAACATTCATTACATCATAGATAATAAGTATCATTGACTTAATAAACTATAACTATTACACAACATATTATAAATCTCATTTGAACAGCTTTCCTTTCCCCTTGTTCTTGCCTGAGCCTTCGGGTTGATCATACTTAACTGAAAACATTTAATTTAAGCAAGAGTGAGCATTTGAGTGCCCAACAAGTAATAACAATTATAAATATTAGCTGAAAGGGTTAAATGTTTTCTTTGTACTACCCTTCTACAACAAGTCAATAGTTGTGAAGTATTCTGAACCGATAATAATAAGATAACAACTCTCTATCAAATTTTTGAAAATACGTATTGACTATAAATAGGGTTAAGGTGACATACTAAGAACATTGTTTTCAATTTTCAAATAGGTTTTGCAGAACTTCATCCGCAAACCGTCATAACTTACGGGCACGGAGGGTGATCAGCCCGTTGTACCTTGTATTGATCAATACTACATTGCAAGAACGATGTTATCGTTCACTCTGTCCACCTTGGATCTATAAAAAGTTTTCCCCGTGTAAGGGATGTTCATACTTGTCAGGGTTCCAAACCAAAGCAATTCGGTTGGATAATAATAAGGTTTTATCTTGTTCAACAATAATCTATAATTCAACACATATATATACGGGTAATTAAAAAAGGTGTATCAACATGTGATTAATTACAATGATTATCCAAGTGGGGACACTTGTATAACCATTTACACAAATTAACGAATAGAATATATATCTGAATTACCATATACTAACATGTTGATAATCAATGAGCGTATATAATATAGGATTAATAATCTGTACCGTAATTATATAATTCTGAAACATTCTTACTCATGTCCATTGCATAAAGAAAATGAAAAGGTAGGATACTTGTCTGATGTGCTGCTTACAATTCGCAACTTAGTTTTTATCTTTTATGTAATCACCTATCAGTAATAAGATCATTTTACTGATTAGAATAACATATCACAACACATAATACTGCCTATTGCAGTTAGCACATAACCTAATCACCTTGTCACACATATCCCACAGTCATTGAATCACAAACAATCATTAATATAGTCAAAGTATTTAAGTCCTGATCAATTTCTGAAACATGTCGGCGTACCGACAGTTTTATTGGGTAATAATCGAGTCTAAGACTCTATCCAGTTAGTTCAATAACTGTAATTATCAGTCATATTATTTTTAAAAGACTTAAAATAATTTTTAAACACTTATTATAATTTATCATAATTTTCAAATACCGGAATCGTAATTAAATGATTTTAAATATTAAACAATTCTACTATCATTAATATTTAATCAATATTAAACTATTAATAAAATCATTGCCAAAATATTAAAGTTATTTATAATAACTCAAAATATTTTAAAGTATTAATATTACCCTTAAATGATTTTTAAAATATTTAAAATCATTTTAAATAATTACCATTAATATTTTCAGTATTAATGTACTATTTATCCAAATATTAAAAGTCATTAATTATAACTTAAAATATTTTTAATTCATTTATATCCTTTTTAAATGATTTTAAATAATTCAAAACTATTTTAAAACTATTTATTTAATATAATTATTAAATAAACTTAATATCATTAATGTTAAATTAATATCATTAATATTAAATTATTAATGAGATTATCCTTTAAATATTAAAAGTTATATTTTATAACTTAAAATATCTTTAAACACTTTATTTTCATTTAAAATGATTTTTCTAATATTAAAATCATTTTTAAATTAATTTATTTAATATAATTATTAAATAATAATAATATCATTAATATTAAATAATTAATGAAACTTATCTTAAAATATTAAAAGTTATGTTTTATAACTTTAAATATTATTAAATACCTTATTATCATTAAAAATGATTTTTAATATAATAAAATCATTTTTAATTAATTTATTTAGTGCATTTATTAAATAAATTAAATACCAATAATTCCCAAATAAATATTAATATTTATGAAAATATGTCAAATTATTAAAAGTTAATTTTTATAACTTAAAATAATTTTTGTAATTTACAGAATTTATTTACTATTTTTAATTGATTTTTAGAAATTAAATTAATTAATTTAAGTAAGTCTGTCGCTAAAGCCCTTTGGCGACAGTTAGTGTCGCCTTATGTGTTCTTGAGGAATCCAGAACCTTCATAGCCAGTGTTCGAGTTAGCATGTTTGACCAGCAATAATTCTCTGCATAGGTTTCTTCTGGACATGCTATTAATTAACTGTTGTAGTATATATGTAATAGTACATGTTCATAACAATATCTGGACCAAATCGTAAAACAAGAGGGAGATCTAAGCATCAGAACATGCTGTCAGAGCTGTTCTTCCCATTTCTGGGCTGCCCAGAAATTTCAGTCATGGTCGGTCTACGCCTTTTGTGGATTTATATCTATCAATCTGTTCATATATTAGGTAGTTTAGATGTTATGTGTAGAGTAGCCAATAGAGAACATGATTCAAGGCATTTTCAAGTCTAAAAATAATTAATCAAAAAGATCTGAGCTAGTAAACATCCTGTCAGAATGTTTCTGGGTTTTTCCCAGAAACCCAACAGTTCGACCTATCACTTTCATGCTCGAATTCCTTAATGTTCTGGCCATGCTTTATATCTTTTAATGGTTCAAATATATTGTATACACGACAAGGAATAATATCATATCATCAAATCATCATAACATCAAAACAAGGAAGATCTATGGGTTTCATTGAGTTAGTGCCTGTGAAGCTGTTCTTGAACATTTACGGGTTTTCAAATATTTTTGAAAGCGGCCACAACTCAAGTTTGACCAACTCTCAATTCGACTCTATTTTGTATTTGGGTAATATAAAAACATATATATGTTGTACTCATGTCAGTCTACAAGCATATAACAAGGACATGGTCATACTATAATAGATCAAGAAGAACGAAGCTCGAAAATGGTCGCCGTAAATTGCAGGTTTCGGGTTGCCTAAAACCTCAGAATTTCTGAACGGTCAACTCACTTTGACCACGAATATCTTCTAATATACAACAGATATGGACATTGATTCAAGTTCTAGATTACAGACCTCATAGCACACTACATGTTCAAACATTAAAAACACATAAATCATTAACAGCCAAAGATCTACAAGACCTGACATTCGATTGTCAGACACAAAAATAAAGTTTTTCTAGATTTTCTAAATCATCAAATCTGAGCCTCTAGACGTTATGGATCTAACATCTAGCAACCCAGATGTAAGACACCGATTTTTTTTTTAAATAAATGGAATTTCCTTTATTTATTATGTTGAAATAGTAAGGGTTGATTTGATTAATGTGGAAAGTTATGGGTAAAATACGCAAATATTTCGAATAAGCAAGTGGTTATAAAATATTCATTATTGTCGGGGAATATTCGTTTGGTCGTGGAATATTAAATCGCTGTCGGGGAATATTAAATGCGATGGAGCGATCTTTTGTGGGCCCCATAACGGAAAGCGATTGGATGAAGAAAACGACAAATATAAGTTGTTTATAAATAACGGCGTAGTTATTACCAATTATCATTGTTGGAATACCGGTGGTTAAAACACACTAATACGCGTTGTTGAACAGTAGCACACGGTATTGCACCAATTATTGATTCTTACGTAAGAAGGCACTACTCAATAATTGTTACAGTAAATACTATTTAGTATTTTATTTTATTGATTCAATAATTATTGCATTGATATTTTATATTACTGTTGTTTCAATAAATTATCATTACACGGTATTTTCCATTATCGGAGCAATAATTCATATTATCTGAATAATATTATTGGATAACATTATTGGCAATGTCTAAAATGTTCTGTCTAAGGAGAGGTTTGGTCACCTAATTGCGCGTCAGTAAGGAGAGATCCTTATTGGAAAGCCCCCTCTTTTCTGAGAAGCGGCTACGGTCACAAGATTGTGATTCTGTAATATTATTTGTGAATAATTAATTATTGATATATATGATGAGGAAAATATTGATTTTATGTGGATATAGATGGAGAAAATTTTTAAAATGACAATTGTTAAAAATTAATATTTTATCTTTTTCTAATAAAATAATTCATTTAAATATATTATTTTAATAATATATTAACGGTGATATTTTTATAATGAATGTGGGATATATGAGTATATGAGGAGGAAGAGTATTTTTGTGGCATTAAATGTTTAACACATATTTTGTGTGTTGGTGGACACAATTATTGGATAGAAATTTGATTATAAATTTTGTAAAATCGCTTGTTTATGGATTTCAGTCAATTTTTGTTTGGAATTTGGAAAAACTTTCTTCTGCAAAGTTGTATTGAATTGAATTTCCTATAAAAAAAAGCGAGATTTGAATTTACTGACAAAAGAGCTATTTATTATGAATTATTGAAGTTCCAAAATAATTGATTTTTGTAAGTTTTAATTATTTATTTTATGAAAAAACGTTTTTATTACTTTTTCTAGAAGGTTGGCATGTGGGAAATGTTAGAGTGATTTCCAAAGAGGCATAGAAAAATTTATTATTAATAATATATTATATTAAATTTTCTACTTTGGTGTGTTAAGCATTTTCTATAAATAGGTGTGCTTAGGTTAGAATTGAAAATCACAATTTAAAACTGAAATTTTTTCTCTCTATATTATCGAGCGTATTCTTATGAGTATTTTGAATATATTTTGAGTATTGCTATCAGTTGCAAGTTCAAGTCATAACCTATATCCAGGTGTTTCAATTTAGAAGTATCGATCTTTCGAGGAAAGGGATATTATTTTTTCAGTAATGATATTATTTCTTCAATATCATTATGCCGAAATATTGGTTGGAAATTTTTATCAAATTTGGAACTTTTTCATGTCGGGGTTACTATTCATGAGTTACTATTCACGAGTTACTATTCACGAGTACTATTCACGAAGAGTGAAGATATTTTTTTGTGAAATTTCTATCTTTTGGTGTCAGAGTTACTATTCACGTATACGGCACTATTCACGTATACGACACTATTCACCGAAAAATAAAATTTCTTCTTTTTGTCCAAAATATCTATTATGGATACTAACTTTGATTGTATCCATGTTTTGATCATTCCTGAATTTTACTCCACTCTGATTACTTATGAAGTATTTTTGAACTTGGATTGTTTAAAATATGAATCCTTAATAATTGTTCTTTTGTTTCACTGGATTCGTTTCTTTTAAAATATTTTTCATCATCCTCAGTCCTAAATGATGATATTATGAATATCTTTGGCTTTGTGAGTGCAAAGATGAATGATTTCTTGATGAATATCTTTGGCAGTAGTGCAAAGATGAGCAGTATTGAGATGAACATGACCGATCGATTAATATCTTTGGCCCGTAGTGCAAAGATGAGCAGTGTTTAGATGAACATGATTAATCGATGAATATCTTTGGCTGTAGTGTAAAAGATGAATATTTGATTCCAGATATATATTGATTGATGTTACAGGGATAAAATATCGACGATGAACTTTTAAATTCATATATAGAAGATAGTAGTTTGTATTCTCTACTTAACTCTTCTAATGAATTATTATTTTCGCTACGAAGATTGATTTAAAATTGGTTGTCTATTGTATTCTATTAGATTTTTCCCTATTGGAGACTAACGATAATTTGTTGTATATTATCTTAGTCATAATATTCCTTACTGGGCTAGTTGAGCTCACCCTTTTCCTTTTTGTTCCATTTTTCTTCTAAGGAGGCGAGAATGTAGCGAGTACTAGTCGGGGTATGGAATGAAGGTTCTAAAGAGAGTTGTTTAGAAGTCCTCACAATTTTTGTAAAATAATATATAAATAATTGTGATGAGAATTTATTTGGGTATGTATATTGTCTAGAAGACAATAATTGTATTTAAACTCGCAGTATATATGTTGTCGTATTTTGCATGATAAATGTATTAATAAAGTTGTAGTTATTTCAGTACCATGTATTTGGTGACTCAGAATGGGTTGGATGGAATGGACCTATTTTGGGGGCGTCAGAGTTGGTATCAGAGCTTAGGGATATGATCTCTGGCGGAGATCGGGGAATAGAACTAGGAGGGGAGAGACGAGTAAATCCTTCGCTAGTGTGTCCTACCTAAGCTTATTTGTTAGTTGGTTAATATATATGGATATTATGTGATATATTGATTTTGTTAATTAACCCTTGTTTTATGACAGTATTTGAGAATGTTGGTCGAGAATATTAATGAGTGGAGTAAATGAGACCGTGTGGAGATGCCTGTCTTTACCAACGAGGAGAGCGTGTAACAGTGGCAATGTACCTCCCGTGAACAACACCACCGAAAGCGGATGATGAACGAGGGAATGTTTAGAAGCTTTTTGCAGTTCATGCAAAATAAGATGAGGGAGACTCGTGTTCAAAATACAGGAGGAAATGATAGCAATTCACGGGTGGTCACAGCCAAGCAGTTCAAAGAGTTGGGACCACCAGAATTCTGGGGAAAGCCGGATCCGATTAAGGCGGAGACGTTGGTCAAATAAATTACCAAGATTTTCGATGTCTTGGGATGCACGGAGGAACAAAAAGTTTCATTCACTACTTTTATGTTCCGTGGCGAGGTAGACTTGGTGGGAATCACGTGAAGCGTATCCATCCAACAAGCACTCAAAGATGTCATGGGAGACATTTGAAGCAGTTCAATGACAAGTACTTCCCTTAAAGTATTCGTCTATATGAAGGAAGTGGAGTTTATTAGACTGGAGCAGAATAACATTACGGTGTCCCAGTACGAGGCGAAGTTCGCGGAGTTATCCAGGTTTGCACCTCATTTGGTGGAGAATGAGGAACATATGACATGGATGTTTCTGAGAGGTTTAAAACCCGACATACGTCAATATCTCATTTCTCATAAATTTTCTCTCTATTCGAGATGTTGTCAGCGAGGGCTCGGTTGTTAGAAGCGAGATAACGAATACGTTCAACCGAGGGACCATAACGAGGATTATATCAAGAAGAATAGCCATCATCGGAATAACGATAACCGGCGGAGAAAGAAGAATATGGATTAAAGGCGGTAACCACTCTGGTGGTAATCGTGGCCATGAAAATAGAAGAAGCGAGTCGGGAGGAGATTTTAAAAGAGGAGATTCAATAACGACCATGTGAAGGCGTCGCCGCCAGAGTAAGAATTGGTTCCAAGGAGGAGAAAGACCACCCCGATGGGTATATGTTACAAATGCGGAAAGAGGGACATATCAGCCCAAACTGCCCACAACAGTTTAAGGTATGCTATAATTATGGAAAAGAAGGACATATCGCTTTCGAGATTATGCGGTATCGAAACCTAGTCCAATGGGAATGGTGACTCAAAAGGATGTCCCAGAAAAGTCAAAGTCAACGGTTCCTGGAAGAGCGTTTGTCGTGACCGGTCAAAATACGAGGAACCCGAACGAAGTTAGCACGGGTTAGTTAATTATAAATTCTTGCGAAGTTTATACCTTACTAGATACCGGTTCTACCCATTCTTTTTATCTCTTCTTTGCGCTCAACGTTTGAACTTGACTACGGAGAAATTAGACTTTGACCTATTTATGGAGACTCAGTTAGGAGAAACTTTCATTACATCCGTTGTTTAGAAATCTTGCTTGATTCAGTTGGCACTATCACATTACCGTTAACCTTATTTCTATAGAGATATTTGTTTTGATGTGATTTTAAGGTTAACTACTCATCATGCCGAAATTGATTACTTTCATAAGGTTGTTAGTTTTCATATTCCTAAGCAACTTCGTTATTCAATTCAAGCAATCAAACCATTGTAGTCAAACATTTTCATATCAAGCCATGAAGTCATTCGTTTATTACGGATGTCAAGTTTTCTTAGTCCATGTTATGGATTTGAATAAAGACACGTCGATTTGAATAATATTCCTGTTGTTATTGATTTTTCCCGACGTATTTTGAAGAATTTCTTGGCTTACTCCCAAAGCTCGATATTAAATTTTGTATCGACTTTGAACCCCAGACAAAACTCATTTCTAAAATCTCATATCGAATGGCTCCTATGAACATCGGGAGTTAAAATTCAACTATGTAATTTGGTACCGAAATGTTATCTGGTCATTTCCTTCGTGGAATGCTTGTGCCGGACTCTCGTAGGGGACACCATATTAGATGCGATAGTAAACCGATAGGTGTCATTGTAACGTGCTATCCAAGGTTGGGATATGAGTCACGATTGAGAACAACCTAAGTCAGAATCGAAAACGTAGCTTTCTAGGCTTAGTTGGTTATTATCAGAGATTCGTTGAAGGATATTTTCGAATCGCTATTCCATTAACGCACCTGACTTGTAGAGATACAAAATTCGAATGGAGCAAGGAATGTTGAAAGAGCTTCGAAGAACTCAAGAGGAGACTCATTTCAAAGACATGTTCGACCATTCCATCTTGGAAAAGCGAATGTGGTAGCCGACGCGTGTTGAGTAGAAGATCGTATACAAGTACGAACAGAGTACGATATTGTCAAAGACTCATTTCATTATAATTTACAAATAATAGAGATGGAAATGAAAACTCTAAGTACCCATGTGATGATATCTGAGTATAATCGACTTTAATCGATAAAGTTAAAGTCATTCAAGCTACACACCGAGTGATGAATTTGAAGAAGGAGGTGCAAGAAGTTGTTATTTTAAAAGTGAGAATCGGTGAGGTGAGGAAATCTCAAACCTTCGATTTATTAATCCATTTGAAATTCTCGATCGAATAGGAAGCGTGGGCCTATAGACTCGTTTTTTACCGCCAAGTATGACGCGTGTTCATAACGTTTTTCACGTATCGATGTTACGTAAATATGTGGACGACCGAACCACGTCATTGAGTTAGAACCGGACGAGATAATGAGAAGACTTAACGTCACGAGGAGGTACCTGTCAAGATCTTGGATAGGAAAGAACATGTCCTATGTACCGAGGTTATACCATAAGTTAAAGTTTTGTGGCGGAACCATGCTATTAAAGATATGACCTGGGAGTTGGAAATGAAAATGAAAGCGAGGTATCTTTACCTTTTCGAAACACCAGGTACGTACGTCAATTTCGAGGATGAAATTTCATAAGGAGGGGAGGTTGTAAGACCCCAAATTTTTCTTTTTAAATAAATGGAATTTCCCTTATTTATTATGTTGAAATAATAAGGGTTGATTTGATTAATGTGAAAAGTTATGGGTAAAATACGAAAATATTTCGAATAAGCAAGTGGTTATAAAATATTCATTATTGTCGGGGAATATTCGTACGACGTCGCAGTCTTTTGTGGGCCCCATAACGGAAAGGGATTGGATGAAGAAAATGACAAATATAAGTTGTTTATAAATAATAGCAGAAGTAGTTATTACAGATAATCTTTGTTGGAATACCCGGTGGTTAAAACACACTAATACGCGTTGTTGAACAGTAGCACACGGTATTGCACCAATTATTGATTCTTACGTAAGAAGGCACTACTCAATAATTGTTACAGTAATTACTATTCAGTATTTTATTTTATTGATTCAATAATTGCTGCATTGATATTTTATATTACTGTTGTTTCAATAAATTGTCATTACATAGTATTTTCCATTATCGGAGCAATAATTCATATTATCTGAATAATATTATTGGATAACATTATTTGCAATGTCTAGAAAGTTCTGTCTAAGGAGAGGTTTGGTCACCTAATTGCGCGCGCCAAGAAGTGAGAGATCCTTATTGAAAGCCCCTCTTTCACAGGAGCGGCACGGTTGCCCGATCTTGTGATTCTCGTAATATTATTTGTGAATAATTAATTATTGATTTATATGATGAGGAAAATATTGATTTTATGTGGATATAGATGGAGAAAATTTTTAAAATGACAATTGTTGAAAATTAATATTTTATCTTTTTCTAATAAAATAATTCATTTAAATATATTATTTTAATAATATATTAACGGTGATATTTTTATAATGAATGTGGGATATATGAGTATATGAGGAGGAAGAGTATTTTTGTGGCATTAAATGTTTAACACATATTTTGTGTGTTGGTGGACACAATTATTCGAAGAAATTTGATTATACTTTATAAAATCGCCCGTTTGTGGATTTCGGTCAATTTCTGTTTGGAATTTGGAAAAACTTTCTTCTGCAAAGTTGTAGAGAATTGAATTTCCTATAAAAAAAAGCGAGATTCGAATTTTCTGACAAAAGAGCTATTTATTATGAATTATTGAAGTTCCGAAGCTCTGAAATAATTGAATTTTGTAAGTTTTAATTATTTATTTTATGAAAAATGTTTTTTTATTACTTTTTCTAGAAGGTTGGCATGTGGGAAATGTTAGGAGCTGATTTCCAAAGAGGCATAGGAAAATTTATTATTAATAATATATTATATTAAATTTTCTACTTTGGTGTTCTAAGCATTTTCATATAAATAGGGTGCTTAGGTTAGAATTGAAAATCACACCAGAAACTGAAGTTTTCTCTCTCTATGTTATCGAGCGTATTCTTATGAGTATTTTGAGTATATTTTGAGTATTGCTATACGGTGCAAGTTCAAGTCATAGCCTATATCCGGTGTTTCAGCTAGAAGTACTGATCTTTCGAGGTAAGGGATATTATTTTTTCCGTAATGATATTATTTCTTCAATATCATTATGCCGAAATATTGGTTGGAAATTTTTATCAAATTTGGAACTTTTTCATGTCGGGGTTACTATTCATGAGTTACTATTCACGAGTTACTATTCATGAGTTACTATTTATGAGTTACTATTCACGAGTACTATTCACAAAGCGTGAAGATGTTTTTTTGTGAAATTTCTATCTTTTGGTGTCTGAGTTACTATTCACGTATACGGCACTATTCACGTATATGGCACTATTCACGAATACGACACTATTCACCGAAAAATAAAATTTATTCTTTTTGTCCAAAATATCTATTATGGATACTAGCTTTGATTGTATCCATGTTTTGATCATTCTTGAATTTTACTCCACTCTGATTACTTATGAAGTATTTTTGAACTTGGATTGTTTAAAATATGAATCCTTAATAATTGTTCTTTTGTTTCACTGGATTCGTTTCTTTTAAAATATTTTTCATCATCCTCAGTCCTAAATGATGATATTCTTTGAATATCTTTGGCCTATAATGCAAAGATGAATGATTTCTTGATGAATATCTTTAGCCTGTGTAGTGCAAAGATGAGCAGTGTTGAGATGAATACGACCGATTAATTAATATCTTTGGCCCGTAGTGCAAAAGATGAGCAGTGTTTAGATGAACATGACCAATGATGAATATCTTTGGCTGTAGTGTAAAAGATGAATATTTGATTCAGGATATATATTGATTGATGTTACAGGATAAAATATCGACGATGAACTTTTAAATTCATATATAGAAGATAGTAGTTTGTATTCTCTACTTAACTCTTCTAATGAATTATTATTTCCGCAGCGAAGATTGTTTTAAAACTGGTTGTCTATTGTATTCTATTAGATTTTTTCCTGTTGGAGACTAAAGATAATTTGTTGTATATTATCTTAGTCATAATATTCCTTACTGGGCTAGTTGAGCTCACCCTTTTCCTTTTTGTTCCATTTTTCTTCTCAGGAGGCGAGAATGTAGCGAGTACTAGTCGGGGTATGGAATGAACGTTCTAGAGAGAGTTGTTTAGTAGTCCTCACAATTTTTGTAAAATAATGTATAAATAATTATGATGAGAATTTATTTGGGTATGTATATTGTCTAGAAGACAATAATTCTTTTTAAACTCACAGTATATATGTTGTCGTATTTTGCACGATAAATGTATTAATAAAGTTGTAGTTATTTTTGTACCATGTATTTGGCGACTCAGAATGGGTTGGATGGAATGGACCTATTTTGGGGGCGTCACACCAGATCATCATTATATACTACATAATACATTTTTAACACAAAAAAACTAACATCTAACAAGGCCTTCAAGATCAGATTATAAAATAGGGTTCATACCTCTTTATGATCTAACTTTGATTTCTATGCTTCTGATTTGATTTAATTTGTGACTGATCTAACACTATAATTTCGTGGGTTTGGTCTTGAGAGAATATGGCTATGTATTTGTTGAACAAATAAACATTGTTTTGCTTTTCTCTCTCTCTCTCTTAATCTATATAACTTGTATACAATGCATGTGACTGATGAATTGAATCAGATTGCTGGCAATGCTATAGCTCATAGGTAGGTCTAGGGTAGGGTGGCTGCAGATTTTGCATGATCTCTCAATAATAATACACCAAATGGGACAAAAAGGGTAAAATGGTAATTTTACTTATAATTTCAAGGGTATTCTTGTCCAAGGTGTTTAAATCTAGGGTTTATTCACTAGATTTTAAATCTTAAAATTTCCCAAATAATTTCTAGGCTTTGGAAAATTAAAATTAAAGTGTAATAAAATTTTTAATTACACTAATTTAAAATTATGGTTTTTAATAGAAAATTAGGGTTTTTAAAATAGGGTTCCTTAATATTATTAGGGTTCCCAAATTAACAATTAGGGTTTCCTAATTATCATGATAATTTACTAAAATAATAATTAGGGTTTCTAATTTTAGCAAATTAGGGCTTTCAAATAATAATTAGGGTTTCTCCTAATTACAGAAATTCTATAATACATAGTATAATTCATATAACACAATTACTACTCAGTCTTGAACTCACAACTGAGTTTAACAATTAGGGTTTAATAATATGATATTAGGTCTATGACATTATTTACCATAATTTGACCCACCATTATACATGCTCACGAGATATACAAGACATATTTATAAGATCGAAAAATCAAAATATAATTAATATTATACTATTATTCTCATCCCTTGATTAAAATCCCAATTTAGGGTTTGGATTCCATATCGGTTTATCCTCTATATACAACATCTATAATCAAGTTAAAATAATTAACTTAAATATTCTCGAACATATTTATATAATAAAATATTTATTATCATAATTCTAATAATCATTTCATATATTATTTAAATAATATAAAATCATGTTTTCATGGAAAATAATTAATAAAACATTTCGCTACAAAAATTAATTACAATAAGAATATAATTTGTAATGATTATTAATTCTAAAATTATTTATAATTTTTCAGTAATAAATATAATTGCATTTATCATACATATTACTTGACACATATTCATTAAAATAAATAAATAAAAAATTATATGCAAAATTTCTTATTTATTTATTTGAAAAATATCAGGTTATTACAGAAACCACGATGTGGAAGAAATGACCTGGAGGTTAGAATCTGAGATAAAGTCAAGATATCCTCACCTCTTCGATATACCAGGTACGTACCCTAATTTTGAGGACAAAATTTCATAAAAAGGGGAGGTTGTAAGACCCCGACTTTTATGAATGAAGAATAATTTTTATTGAAATATATTTTTGAATATTATGGTGTGGATTTGATATAATGTTATAGTTGTGGGTAATATTTACAAAATTTTGCAAAGTAAGCAAGTTGTTATATAATATTCGATTGGTCGGGGTATATTCTTTTTAACAGGGAATATTTGTACGACGACACAATCATTAGAGGACCCCACAACGGTAGTATTGTCGTAGTTAAAAAATGACAGAATTATCTTTTTATAAAGATAACGGCAAAAGTGTCACCATTAAAGCTGTTGAACTACTTGATAGTAAAAGTATAGTAATACACGTGGTTGCATAGTAGCACACGGTATTGATTATTGATGCTTACATGAGAAGTCACTCAGTTATATTCAATTATTATCACAGTATCATCTGCATAATATTTTATATTGTTAAATCAATAATTGAGACGACAAAGTTATTCATATTATTATTTGTAATATTGACAATGTCTAGAAGTTCTGTCAAGGAGAGATTTGGTCACCTAATTGCGCGCCAATAAGGACAAATCATTATCGGAAAGCCCCCCTCTTTCCTGGGAACGACCTATTTGTTAAATATTGTGAGTTATAATATTAATGATGAATATGTTCGTGTTGATTAAAGATGAAATTGATAGTTCCATTGTGTAAGAATTATTTATTGTCTGGAGGTTATATTGACCAATCGGGAAATTCACCGGATAAATGAGTAATTAATTTCTATTAATTCACATGCTTATAACTATGTGTTCACATATGTGTACTATTGATCCATATGATTTACTATTAGGGGAGTTGGTACAAGATTGATAATACTTGCATGACTAAATTAAAAATGGAGGTATAGATGAAGGTACTATAATGTAATTAGTTTTTCACATGATTATACTATTAAGTCACATGAATGAACTATTAATTCACATGATTTACTATTAGGGGAGGTGGTGCAAGTTTGATAATACTTGCAGGACTAAATTAAAAATAAGGAAAAAGAGGAAGGTATTATATTGTAATATTTCGAGCCCCAAAACATGCAATTATCAAAGCTATATTTTCCTATAAATAGAAGCTCATTCTTCTTTCATTCTCACCAATTCACTAAGTCTCACAAGAGCAATTATTATAGAGAGAAATTATAGAGAGAAAGAAGAAGAGAAGTCTGCTACTTAACTATTCCAGTATCCAGTTTTCTTCTAAGGTAAGGGGTATTATTTCTTTCATATTTATGAAGAGAGTTATTTTCTTTCAATACTCGTAAGGGTTGTTATTCCATTCTTTATTATTCTATTGGAATAACCTGTCTGTGCGGACTACCGCATGCCTGGTGAATTCTTCTGTTATTCAATTCTTTATTATTCTGTTGGAATAACCTGACTGTGCAGACTACCACATGCCTGGTGAATTCTTCTGTTATTACATTCTTTATTATTCTGTGGGAATAACCTGTCTGTGCGGACTACCGTATGCCTGGTGAATTCTTCTGTTATTCCATTCTTTATTATTATGTTGGAATAACCTGTCTACGCGGACTACCGCATGCATGGTGAATTCTTCTGTTATTCCATTCTTTATTATTCTATTGGAATAACCTATCTACGCGGACTACCACATGCATGGTGATTTCTTCTATTATTCCATTCTTTATTATTCTGTTGGAATAACCTGTCTGTGTGGACTACCGCATGCATGGTGAATGATCCTTCGTATTCATTACTTATTAAATTGTGGAAATCATTTTATTCACGTGAGATTATCGCATGGTAGTGCTTAAAATCCATTTGCAGTTTCATATATTCTATTATAATTAGTTGGTTAAAGTTTTGGCTTCTATACTCCATGAAATTAGTGGAATATCCTTGATATTTGCGCTTCATCTAGTATTTTTTTCTTGTAAATATTCTTCTGAGCATTCTTGAATTTTACTCCACAAAGCAGTATCATGTTGACATTTTGGACGTTATTGATTTCTGGATAAATTAAATTATAAATTTTTATAATTTATCCCTGAACTTGTTTTATTGAATTATTATGTCATTGTCATCATCCTCATGCTTATATTGTGATGAAAGTCATCTTTGGCTTACGTGCATAGATGGACTTGGTATGATTATGAATAGGGATTATTCGGTATAATCATGATCGTAATATAACGAATGATGTGGTAAAAGTCCTCATTGGCCTATATAGTTCATTGATGGATAGTTGTTGGTATGATTATAACCAGGGATTATTCGGTATATTCATGACCATTGATGATTACATGAATATCTTTGACCGTGGTGCAGGGATGATTCAATTTTATTTATTAAGCTGAGTCTCAGCGATAAAATTGTTGAAAAACTTTTTAAATCATAGAAGATAATAGATTTTATGCTCTACTTCACTCTTCTAATGGATTGCTTATTCCGCTATAGTTGTTGATCTAAAACTTGTTGTCTTTTATATTCTATCAGTTGTTATACTATTGAAGGCTAAGGATAATTTATTCTGCATCATCTTTGTCATAATATTTCTTACTGGGCTAGTTGAGCACACCCTTTCTTTCACAGTTCTCTTCAGGAAATGAGAATATAGCTGGGACGAGTCGGGGAACGGATTGACGGTTCAGCTGGTTGTTTTAGTAGTCCTCAATATTCTATAAAATAGTGTGACAATAAATGTAATGAGCACTCCATTGAGTGTGGATATTGTCTAGATGACAATATTCTTATTAAAAACTCTTAGATTATGTTTTGTCATATTTTACACGACTGTTGTATAATTAAGTTGTATTTGAATTTTGTACCATGTATTTGGCGACTCAAGATGGGTGATGTATACCTATTTTGGGGGCGTCACACTTGGCCACCACATAAAGTTCTTGGTCATCACAACACTTGGGCACCAAGATCACCCATGGGTTGCCCCATGGATCTAGCTTTACACATTGGATCATAGCTTTGGGCCTAGTTAAATTACATAGCTTATTCTTGCGGGCTTCATATTAACCACCACTTGGGCATACACCTTAATGTTTATTGGACTATTCAATTGTTTACACAATCCCAGTAGTTCATGTCATTTAATTAAAAACCTTAGGACATATATTATATGTATAATTCTCATATTCTAACTCGTTTACTAATTCATAATATATGGAATACCATCATTCCCATAAACTCGTATAATACTTCGTATCATACTCGTATACACTACCTCGCACAATACATACGTATCATACGATCATTACATTAGATTCTTAATACTTGATTTTCCTAACGTTCTCGAACTAAGTCCACATGCTAAATATTACGTTTTCCATACTTAGATTATTATTAAATAATCCATCTCGCCTTGATATTATAACTTTATGTATTTCTCGGAAGTTCAAAAATAATCCCCGAGCGGAAATCGATGAATAATGTTTTCCAAAGAATTTCTCAAAAAGCTTTTATTTTCGTCTTGGAAATTCAAACACTTTAATTCCTTCATGTAGTTAAAATACTACGACGTTCCGACATTTCTAGGTTATAGAACGACATTCATCTTAATAACACATAATAATAACAAATAATATTATTTTATTCATTATAAAAGTATTTACTAAAGGATCGATTTTCCGGGGCGTTACATTCTCTCCCCCTTATAAGGATTCTGTCCCCAGAATCTCGCTAAAAAAAATTACAGAAACAAATGAGGGTAATTCTTTTTCATCTTTTCTTCGAGTTCCCACGTTGCTTCTTGTACATCGTGGTTCTTCCATAACACTTTCACGGAAGGTATGACTTTGTTCCACAGAACTTGATCTTTTTTATCGATAATTTGAATTGGTGTCTCTTCGTACATTAAGTCCTTCTCGATATGAATAGGCTCATAATCTATTACGTGCTTATAATCTGGCTTATAAGGACGTAATACCGATATGTGAAATACGTTATGTATTCATTCTAGGTCTAGAGGTAACGCTACCATATAGGCTACCTCACCTACCTGTTTTAATACTTCAAAAGGTCCTATAAACCATGGACTTAACTTTCCCTTCTTTCCAAAGCGTATCTTTCCTTTCTAGGGAGATACCTTTAAAAATACGTACGAGCCTACTTTAAATTCTCTATTTTCTCGACGTGAATTTGTAAATTTCTTCTGTCTATCTTGAGCTACTATTAGACGCATCCGTATTAGCTTCACTATATCCGCTGTTTGCTGCACCAATTCTGGTCCTAGCATTCGGCGTTCTCCTACTTCATCCCAATACAATGGTGTTCTGTACTTTCTTTCGTACAAATCTTTGTAAGGCGGTATACCTATGTTTGCATGATAACTATTGTTATACGCAAACTCTACTAATGGTAGATGATCATCCCAACTACCCTTGAAATCCATGACGCAAGATCTTAACATATCTTCTAACGTCTGGATTGTTCTCTCGCTCTGTCCATTGGTTTATGGATGATATGCCGTACTTAACTTTAACTACGTCCCCAACTGCTCTTGCAGACTTCTCCAAAAGTTCGATGTGAATCGTGGGTCATGGTCTGACACAATCGAAACTGGTACTCCATGTCTGGAAATTATTTCCTTAACATAAAGTTTAGCTAACTGGTCTAAGTTATACTTGACCCTTATTGGCAAAAAGTGAGCCGACTTTGTCAACCTGTCCACTACTATCCAAATTGCATCATACCCTTTCTGAGTAGTCGGAAGTCCCACCACAAAGTTCATCGTGATATGCTCCCACTTCCACTCCGAAATCTTTAATCACTGTAAAAAACCACTTGGTCATTGATGTTTGACTTTAACTTTTTGACAAGTCAAGCACCTACTCACATACTCAGCTATCTCTCTCTTTATGTTCGGCCACCAAAAACTTTGTCAAAGGTCTTGATACACATTAGTACCACCAGGATGAATCGAAAACCTCGAACTATGAGCCTATTGTAAGACCTGCTCCTTTCTCATTCGGAATCCAAATTCTTCCTTCAAATCTCAACAACCCTTCATTATCAAGACTGTACTTAATATCTTTTTCATTGGTTAGTCGCTCCTTTACCCGGTCACACTCATCAGTTTTGAGTTGCACGTCCTTAACTCTCTCTACGATGGTAGACTGAATCTCTGTAGCAAACAGTCTCTGTCCCAATTCACTTGGCAACTTTACTTCTATTTCCATCCTAGCCATCTCTGTTATTAACTCAGTTTGAGCCGTTAGCATAGACAATTCTCCCGACCCTTCCTAGTTAAGGCATCGGCAACTACATTGGCTTTTTCAGGGTGATACAGGATCTCACAGTCGTAATCCTTTATCAACTCAAGTCATCTCCTCTGTCTCATATTCAAATCCTTCTATGTGAAGATATATTTTAGACTCTTGTGGTCCGTGTATATCTCACATTTTTCTCCGTAAAGATAATGTCGCCATATCTTTAAGGAAAACACTACCGTGGCCAGTTCCAGATCATGAGTAGGGTAAACTTTCTTATAATTCTTCAACTACCGTGATGAATACACAATAACCTTGCCATACTGTATAAGCACGCATCCAAGTCCTCTATGCGAAGCATCGCTATACACTACGAAATTTCCTGTGTCATCGGGTAATGACAAAATAGGCGCTTCACTCAATCTCTTCTTCAGTTCTTGAAAACTGTCTTTGCATTTATCCGTCTACACGTATTTCACCGTCTTCCTTGTAAAGTTAGTCAACGGAGTAGCTATCTTTGAAAAATCCTGGATAAATCTCCGATAGTATCTCGCTAACCCTAGGAAACCCCACACCTCAGTCGGCATTTTTGGTTGTTCCCAATTCCTCACAGCCTCCACCTTTGCTGGATCTACTGAAATCCCCTCATGGTCAAGGACATGACCTAAAAACTTCACCCTTTCTAACCAAAATTCACACTTAGTGAACCTCACATACAACTTCTCCTTCCTTAGTGTCTCCAACACTATTATTAGGTGTTCAGCATGATCTTCTGGCGTCTAAGAGTAGACTAGAATATCATCGATAAACACCACAACAAACTTGTCCAAATATTATTTGAACACTCTGTTCATCATATCCATAAATGCAGCTGGTGCATTAGTCAACCCAAATGACATCACCAGAAACTCGTAATGACCATAACGAGTCCTGAATGTTGTCTTCGGTACATCCTCCTTCCTAACCTTCAACTGGTGATATCTCGTTCTTAAATCTATTTTAGAAAAATACTTAGCCCCTTTCAACTGATCAAAAAGATCATTGATCCTGGGTAATGGGTATTTATTCTTTATTGTTAACTTGTTCAACTCTCTGTAGTCGATACAAAGTCTCAACGATCTATCCTTTTTCTTGACAAACAGTACCGGTGCTCCCCACGATGAAACACTAAGTTGAATGGACTTCCTGTCCAACAGTTCTTGTAACTGTACCATCAACTCCTTCATCTCCACTAGCGCCATATGGTACGGTGCCCTAGAAATTGGTGCCACTCCTGGCCCAATGTCTATTACACACTCGGTCTCCCTATCCGGTGGAAGACTCGGCAACTCACTCGAAAATACATCCGCTAATTCTCTAACTATAGGTATTTGTTCCATGGTTACTACCACTCTCTAGGTATCAACAACATGACACAGATAACCTACACATCCCTTCCTCAATAATTTCCTAGCTTGTGTCATCGTTAGACAACATGAACGTCCCGACGATCTATTCCCACAAAATACTACTTGAGGTTGTCTTAACCTTCTAATATTCACACATTTCTTCTGACAATCTATAATTGCCCCATGGCTAACCAACTAATCCATTCCGAGAATTACATCGAATTCTCCTAACTTTATCGGTAGCAAATCTACCAATAATTTACAACCCCGTATGTCTACACAACAACCCCTACGAATATTTTCAACAGAAATTATCTCCTTGTTTGTTACCTTAATATTTAAAGGTATAGGCAACTTTTTGGGAAGTAATCCTAATCGTCTAGCAAAATCACATGCTAAAAACGAACAAGTAGCACCCGAATCAAATAGCACGTAAGCATTTATGTCGTTGATCGGAATAATACTTGTGACTACGTCACCTGATGCAACTGCATCTTGGACTGTCATGTTAAAGGTACGGCCCATCATCCTACCTGGCTGTGCTGGACCACTAATAGCTAACTTACCGCTATTAGTGCCAAGATTACCGTCCATCCCCTTCTTTGGGAAGTTCTTTGCCATGTGGTCAGTTGACCCATACACAAAGCATCTGTGGTTCTTCTTCGAACTTGGACAATTAGGCTAGATGTGCCCCTCCTGTCCACAATTGTAATATATGGCATTCCCCTTGAGATAGACACCTAAATAAGTCTTCCCACAGGTTTTGCAGGCCTCCATCCTTCTTTTCGGATCCCCTTACTTCACTCTGGTATTCCCAGAGTTGAACACTTTCCTCTTCTATCCCTCGCCACTTCCACTGGCTCCTTCTATTTTTAATCCCCCATCAACTTTCCCCTTATTCTTCTTATCTTTGTGGTACTGGCTTAGAGCCTGGCTACCACCTTCGGTGATTATCGTCTTCTCTAAAATAGTCCCAAATGTAGTACTTTGGAACATCGATATACGGTTATAGAGCCAAGGTTTCAAGCCCTGCTCAAACTATCGTGCTTTTCTAACCTCACTGTCCACTTGATGTGGAGTAAACCTCGCCAATTCATTAAACTTGGCGGTGTATTGGGGAACCGTCATGTCCCCTTATTTCAAGTCCAAAAATCACATATCCATCCTTCCCTGCATACTTGTGGGAAAGTAGTTCTCGAAGAATATCTCCTTGAACCTCACCCACGTAACATTCTAATATCAGCTCTGGCCTGGATGGCCTCCCACTAAAAGTTGGCCTCTCCGTTCATCATATAGGTTGCAAAGGCAACCTTCTAGCCCTCGTTGAGATTTGCTATAACAAATGCCTTCTCAATTTCCTTCACCCACGTTTGGGCTTCTATGGGGGTTTTAGTTCCTTTGAACTCCAGTGGACCGACACTTTTAAAATTCTTAAAGGTAGTAGCTCGTGCTACTCCCAGATTTATGGGGATATTAGCCCCATTTCTATTAAACGCGGCTGTTAATAAATTAACACTTTCCTGCATTGGGTTAACCGGACCTCCTTCCGGTTGATTTACATTAGCGCCTTGGTTTTGTTACCTTTTTCTTCGCGGCATTTTGCTGTTATAATAAACAAAACATTTCGTTATTATTTCCTTCTTATTAGTTAGTTATTATTCAAGATTAAACAATAACTTCAACATCCATTGCTCAGTATGTTCTATAAAAAGGCTTATATTGATTCATTCATTAAAGTATAATACTACATCATTTCATTACACAGCCAAAGCTGATTACATTACCATCCCGCAATTGCTTTCCAAAAATTGGGATTTACAAAAGACTACCCTTTGATATACAAAAGAGGGTTTTACGTCACTACTAGATACACAATATTTACATATCTAAAACTACTCTAGCTACTACTAGATTACATCTGCCTTAAAGCATTATCAAAATCTGCCTTGGCAAGACCGGCGATAATATCACAGCTGATAGTATGTCGCGTCTGCCCCGCCTCTATGGGATAGCCAGCTACTTGCTACTGGAAGTCCATATGAGAACTCCTATAAATATAGGACATTCTCCATATCTTTTACTTTTTGGTCTTTAGCTCCTCCTTGAGCTCAAAAACCTCATGCTTTAGCTCATGGACCTTGTCCTTGGCCAAAACCCGCTCATCATGTTCTTATTCCCACATGGACTCAACATCTGTCTTATCCTCTATGACAGCCTGGAGCTCTACTTTTAGCTCCTTAACCTCGTGACAGTAACGGATGTTTTTATCATACACTGACATAAAAAGTGACATCATTGACTCCCCCGGAGCCATCTCTGCTGCTATTGCTACTGGGTTGAAGGACATTATGTCCACCTCCTCTTCTATCATGCCATTGAATACCGACATGAGATCAGGGTCCTCTGAGTCTTCAAACTCAATGACTACAATCTCTGGTTCCTCTGCTATAGGGTTTGGTATAACATCTATCTGGTTAACCGATTCTTCACTAACTGCCTAAACATCTCTATGTATTCCATTTACACCTGACATCTACACAAAACAATTAAGTTGATTAGTACATGTCAGTATAATAATAAAAACACATAATATAAATATAATACATTTTTATAAGGTTATTTTCTTCTTTTACTTCTTCGACTTCTCTTAAGGTTATGACTTAAGGTTTTAATTTCCCCCCTTAAGTTTTATAACCTAATGCTTTGATACCAACCTGTGACGCCCCAAATCTGGGTATCTTCCACCCCGACAGACGGTGCTACACGGTATTACCATTCACACATACAATTAATTTAAAATCCTCAAAAGAACGAATATGTCTTCTATATATTTAATGTAATATTAACATTTCCTAGGTTCTTTATAACCATTACATTTGTTCTTATCATAATATCAAATATATTACAACATTAAATCTATACTATTACATAGGTAATCTACGAGTTCGCCTTAGCCTTCCCTTTATCCTTGCCGGATCCGTCAGTCCGTTCGATCTTAGATGTATTTATATGGTTCAAGCAAGAGTGAGCATAACTAGCTTAACAAGTATGACAATTCCTATAAACAACATGCTTGAAACATAGGATTCGTATATCTTCAATAACTAAACAATTGTTACGAAGTACTATTGATAATTCAAAATAGCACTTCTCTTTTCATTCAAAACGTTTTACAACAACAATATTCAGTAAAACATCAATTCCAGTCCAAGACCATGAGCATTTCATAAGTTCTTTGAAAAGGACATCCTGGCACTAAGTCCGTAAGTCCGACATTTCTTACGAGCACGTCTAGGTGATCAGCCTATAGTACTCTATCTTGATCAACACTAAATTCATTAAACATATGTACGTTTAAGTTGTGGCAACCTCACGTGCCTGTCGTTTGACGACAAAATAATTTTAGCATACTCAGTCTTTGTTTGAAAACCACACCAATATAGCTTGGTAAAACATTAACCATATATGAATAGATTCTACGAAATCCTAACATCTTAAGTCTAGCCGAAAGAATTGGCTTTGACTTCATCATACAACAATTCATGCGTAAGAATACATGAACCACAAAGCTTGTTCAGATTGAACTGAAAAAAGAGTTAGGATACTTGCCTTTAGCATCTGCTACAGTTATAACACGTGCACTTTAAGTCTTTAAGTCTCTACAGTAGATGATAACATCACATAACACATTCGGTCATGAATAACATACATAGTTCCTAAAGAATCTTACCCTTCTTCTCAATCTAATTTCGTATTAGATTTGTTATTATAGGTTCCGGCTTTTCGTTACGTCATTCTTACATTCACATACAATTGACTTACCTTAACCCTAAGTGATCATACTTAAGGTTTAATCATGTCTTAACAATGTTTTATTAAGTTCCTTAGTTCATTGTTAATCAATTACCATTCATGCTATAGTTATAAACTTTCTTCATTGTCTACACCCTAAGGCTGGCGTTGTGGCGCCAACTTTACTTCTCTAACCTACGCCGCGGCGCGAATCGTCAATAGGTTTTCCCCGGTTTCGGCCCTGCGGCGCCAAACTTCAGTAGGTCATAGCATTCTCTCGTCTATGCTCGACGCTACGATGCCACCTATTTGGCCTTGGGCTAGCTCCGCGGTGAGCGTGCACTATAAAATTTTTATAGATTTTTATTTTTGTGAAACTCCCAGGCTCGTAACTTCTTCATTATAAGTCCGAATTGGCTCATTCAAGGGCCTACGGTTCACAAATTACATACTCTACATGTTCATGCAAGAATTTATCTATTTGACTTCGTTAACTAAAAATTCACCTATTAGTCCATTTTTAACGAAAACGATAAACGTTTGTGAACGTTCAACGCTCGTTTCTTCGTTCTAAGTCAGAATTCGTCCATTTTCGAGTCCGCAACTCTATAATGCCAAATAAGACTTGTCTCAATTGAAAACCAACATTTCTGAGTTCAAAAACAAAATCCAACTTCCATTCTGAGAATTTCACAAATTCGACGTTTATCGTCCAATCGTGTGAATTCCGACAATACTTCGTTACTAACGATTTGTTCATCAATCCAAATGAATTTAATTCAGTAACTAGATATCTTAACCTACATATTACAACAAATTATCTTTAAATTAGGTTATGGCTTATTCCTCATAAGTTCATAACTTAACAAATTATAATTTACAAGATTTCATTCCTTATGACTTATTATTGGTTTAAGTCCTTTAAATAACATTCTTACATCTTATCAATCATACTAACTTCATATGACAAGTTCATCATATTTCATCATAAGTTCATAAGTTATTTAGGTTTATCTTACTTATTCATGACTTATTCGGCTTAAGTCCATTGCTTATTCACTTCTTATGATTTCTTAGCATACATTACCATCACTTCTCTATCAAGATATTATGGTAGAGATAGAAGACTAATGGCATAGGATCATTTACCTTTGATGACTAACTTTCTTCTTCTTGGAAATCTAACAATGAAAGTTTGACTTTTAAAAGTGCTTATTCTCTCTACCAATTAAGTTTTTTAACTTGGATGAAAACTAACAAAAAACTAATGAGCCATCTCCTCCTCTATTTATAGGATTTCTAAAGTTATGGTAAAAGGGTCATTAGGTTATTCCACCTCCTTACTATTCCATTCTTAACAACTAAGTAAACTTGCTCCCTACACAAGATGCTTGGCCACCACATAAAGTTCTTGGTCATCACAACACTTGGGCACCAAGATCACCCATGGGTTGCCCCATGGATCTAGCTTTACCCATTGGATCATAGCTTTGTGCCTAGTTAAATTACATAGCTTATTCTTCTGGGCTTCACATTAACCACCACTTGGCCTTACACCTTAATGTTTATTGGACTATTCAATTGTTTACACAATCCCACTAGTTCATGTCATTTAATTAAAAACCTTATCACATATACTATACGTATAATTCTCGTATTCAAACTCGTATACTAATTCATAATATACGGAATACCACCATTCTCATATACTCGTATAATACTTCGTATCATACTCGTATACACTACCTCGCACAATACATGCGTATCATACGATCATTATATTAGATTCTTAATACTCTATTTTCCTAACGTTCTCGAACTAAGTCCACATGCTAAATATTACGTTTTCCATACTTAGATTACTATTACATAATCTATCTCACCTTGATATTATAACGTTACGTATTTCTCGGAGGTTCAAAAATAATTCCCGAGCAGAAATCGATGAATAGTGTTTTTCGGAGAATTTCTCGGAAAGCTTTTATTTTCGTCTTGGAAATTCAAACACTTTAATTCCTTCACGTAGTTAAAATACTACGACATTCCGACGTTTCTAGGTTATGGAACGACATTCATCTTACTAACACATAATAATAACAAATAATATTATTTTACTCATTATAAAAGTATTTATAAAAGTATCATGCAAAAGTATTTACAAATAATATTATTTTATTATTCATTACAAATAATATTATGTTACATACTATATTCATATAATAACTAGTATCATACTCGTACTTCTCACGTATAATAACCCTAATCATTATCATTCCATTCTCAAAACTCACTTTTTCTAACCCTTAGGTTTTAAGTCCGCAGGCAAAAACTTCGTTTGACATAACTGAAATATTATTGGATATTCCATCTTGTCTTAGAATTCTATCATTACGCGTTTCTCAAAAAATCATAATTAATTCCCAAGCAGAAACGGATGAATAGTATTTTTACAAAAATTTCTCAAAAAACTTTTATTTTCATCTTAGAAATTCAAAATAATTAATCCTAGCACATAGCCAGAATCCTAACCACATCTGTACATTCTAGGTCATAGAATGACCTTTAAACGGGTTACTCACATACATAATCAATTAAATTCATTTAATTCAAATAATCAAATAAAAATTTAATTCACATAAAAATTCAATTTTCTAAAGGCGTTCATGATGCACCAACAACACTTCTTTTTCTGAATAAACCAATATATATATATATATATATATATATATATATATATATATATATATCAAACAGGTGAAGATGAAGCTGAAGTGGAGAGGTTGCGAAGGAGAGTAGCTGTGTAGGCGGAGAGGTTGCGGAAGGCAAGTCTATGGAGGGCTGGCCTGCAGAGGACCGTAAGTGGATTCATGACTCCTGATTTGGGGCAAGAGTGAGAGATTTTAGGATTTGGGTTTTGGGCAGAGATCAGACTTCAGACAAACTAGAATACAGAGAAATTGGAGATCTGATATTTTTGAGATTAAAGTGAGATGTCATCGACTAGTGGGAGGTGGGGAGATGAATATGATGAGTCATGATAGATCAGATCAGGGTACTAAAAAGTGTGAGAGATTACTTTTTTAACATTTGAGGATTAATTTTTTTTATAATAGGTTCGGTTATTCAGTTAACCAGATAGCATAAATGCAAAACCAAACCCGAACCCGAAAATCTTATAATAAAACGGGTATAACCGAAATAAAAAAAATAACCGAATAACCAAAAAAATTTAGTTAAAAAATTCGGTTCAGTTCGGTTATTCGATTTTACCCATTTTTTGCTCAGCCCTAATAGTGGGCTTACGATATTATGATCACAACCAACACTGCGTTAATCTGCATTGTTGACTCCATCATTTTTATCATCTTTGCACCAAGTTCAATAATGCATTGATGGTGTATAAGATATATTTTGATATTTTCAAATCATTTTTTTCTAGCCGAAATAATTAGCATAGACGTATAAATAATAGAACTTTTTAAAAACTCATTGGTTCAATAATCTGACCCAATATTTCTTTTCAAAAATGTTTTTATCAGCACGATGTCAATAAATTTGAAATCTAGCATAGCTAGAAGATTTAGAATACCTATGTTTCCTCTATCAACACCAATTTTTCCTCAAATACCCCATTGCTTCATAATTATATCTATTTATAACATTTTTAATGATCATTACACATAAAATCTCCAGTTCATAATCCATAACCTTCCTATACCCCAGTATAGTTCATCAAACATACCACACGCTACGAGTTCAGGAACTTACCACAATAATATGAGTTAAAGAACTTGTCCTATTAATATGTAGTCCAAGAACCAATTAGGGACTGTCCATACGCTTAGGGGTTCAAAAACATACCATACGATTATGAGTCACAAACTTACTATATGCATGAGTTATAAGAACTCACACCTAATCTTATATTCTCTAACTATCAAATATAAATATGAGACAAGAATCACCTTCTCGGCATATGTATATCGATAACGCAACACTAACATTTCACTAATTATCAATATAATAGACTAAGTGGTCATCGAACCAAATAGAATCCCTTGCCCATATAAGGAATTGGTACACTCAGCCACTAATCAATATAGGAAGCTAAGCGGTTGTTAAACCAAGGACAAATCCCTTACTCATACAAGTAATTGTTCAACTCAACCACTATATCAATATAGGAAGCTAAGTGATTCTCAAACCAAGCAAAAATTCCCCGCCCATACAAAGAATCGTACAACTCAGCTATCACAGGAATCCTTAGTTGAATCCCACATAATCCTAGTCTTCTCTTTACTCAATACAAATTTTCTTTAATCTGATCTTAGCATTTACCACTTTTTCCTTAGTTTACATCATACAATTTCATAGTATATTCTCTTTATAGCGTCAAGTTATATCATTCCAATCGTTTAACATATCATATGTTATTGAATAATTTAATCTGATCACATCGTGATCTTATTTTGTAATTATTTCTCCGTATACTTACGATCGTTTTATTCTACGATCTTTTTTACTATTCTTCTTAATCATATTATATTATGATTTTATTTATACTTTTCATCTTATAGACATCGTCTATTTATCATTACTTTTCATTGTTATTACTGGAGTCAGGTAACTCCTTATTCTCATCTTTTAAATCTCTTCAAGATTCTTCTTTTAATCTTATTTATTTTCTTCTTTACTTAATAATGAATTTTCAAAAATTAATCTCTTATCGTTTAAACTCTATTCGAGTTTATTTATTATCATCCTTATCCTCGTCTCATAGGTTATAGCCTAAGGTACTCTTATCTAAGGTTTATTGTGACAACCTAAATTTTCAAAAATTATTAAGATAAGAATTTAATAAATAAAATTCTTATGATAAGATGTTACGAGTTTGTGTATGTATGTATATATGTGATATATATTGTGAAATATGTGATTTGGTGTGAAGAGAATTATATATTCATATATTGAGAAAAAGATGCTTAATAGTTAATTAAACTATTGAAAAAAATAAATGAAGTTGTTCAAAAAGAAAATTACGAATAATATTAGTTTATTTAATTAAGCTAAAATTATATTGTGAGATAATATAATTTGATTGTTATGCCTTCGGGCAATGGAAATTATTATGAATTAAGTTTCATAAATAATGTGAGTGATTCACTTAATTAAAGTAGTGAATTAATGTGAATATATTTGTTTTAATAAAATGAGATATTAATATATATTGTATACATATGTAATATGTTAATATAGTAAGATTGTGAGTTTTGTAAATAGTTAGAAATATTTATGGAATTAAATAAATGTTTTATTTTGAATATTTATGACATAAATATTCGATGAAAATTATTAGGAATAATTTGTTTAAATATGATAATATTGACTTAATTTATGTTAAATGATTTTATAATCGGTGCATATTTTATTACGCTGATCTAATTTAGTTAAATAATCAAATTAAAGAATTAAAGATTTGTTAATTAAATTGTAATTATTTTGGGATAAGAGTTTAAATAAAATGAAGTGTGACATTTGGTGTAACATATGATAAGAAAATTATTAAAATAAACTAGAAGAAGTTTAATAAAGTTAAACCAAACAAGGTCTTATGACCTTTAGTGAGTTATAACTGCTGAGACCCTTAACTTAGTGTAAACCATTTGTCAGTTATGTATTATTTTGCAAAGTCTAAAGAGAAAATACATAGAATAGGGAAAGAGAGAAAGAGAGTAAATTGAGAGATGAAATTCTCTGAGAAATTGAGAAGAAGGTCCGAGAATCTAAGAGGGTAGAAGAAGGATAGTCAAGGCTCTCCTAATCAATTTAAAGAAGAAATCAATGGTAATAACTTGGTTGTAAAATCTATTTTGTGTTCTTGAATATACTTCTCTGTAAAGGGATTTTTGGTAGATGATTTGTTAAAGAATTGGTTATAAGTGTTAATGGGTATGAATAATTTGTTTTTATATCATCTTATAAGTGGATTTTGAGTAATCAAATCCATGAAAATATGTTTTAAAATAAAGAATTGAGTTTTTGCCTGAATATGTACATTTTGATCAATTTTGACACTAAAATTAGTTATGAAATCATGATGAAAACCTTAAATTGGTGATGGATGTTGTACGAACATTGAAAAATTAAAATAACACAAGTTGAATAAATCAATTTGGTTAAGAACCGAATTCGTAGTGAATGAATTTGCTAAACATGTTAAAACATGAAAATTTATTATGAACATGAGTTTTGGGTTATTTAATGTTTCTATAAATTGATGATTTTCAGGTATGCTGTAGTTCTGAGAATTGCGAATCCATAGAGTCGAAAAAGGACTAATTTGGATGTGTATAACTCGAGTTAAGCAGGTTGGAAGGAGAAATGGTTTAAAAATTCCCAAGAACAACAAAACTAGAAAATAATCACGTACCATTCTGCTAGGGGGCACTGCACCCAAGGCTATTTGGGGGGCTGCAGCGCTGGAGTAGTTGTCAGGTTGGACTATTTTGACCTCCTGTAATAAAACATACATAACTTTTTCATATGAATTCTGATTGAGGCGATTAGAGATGATACAGAACGAGAACGAGTAGACCTTCAACTTTTGTTCTTTAAGTTTTTTAATTTGAGGTCGTTAGAAGGGGTCCAAATGGCCATCTTTGGGACTGATGTGTATTCAGAGGCCATCAGAGGGCATCAGACATGGACGTATGCAAGTAAAGTGCTTCTAACGATAAAAGATGTTGTTCTAAGTTATAAAACATGAATATTATAAAATATAATGATGTTTAGCAATAACAAATGATGTACTAGATAAGCTGTATACGCATCTTAAGCGTACACAAGAGAGACGAATCGGGCATGTGACGAATGAACGTCGAAATGCCGTGACAAGTGTTAATGAACTTAAAAAGTGTTTCAATTCATTGAAGTGAAAATTATAAGATATGGAATGTGTTTAATATAAACCAATAAGGAGTTCTAGCAAGACTCAAACACTTGAATGAACTTTAGGTATGACCTAAGAAGAAATATAGTGAGATATAAGTCGAAAGTTAATACAGTCAAATTGAATATTGTGTATTGATTAATAGGAGGGATGATGAGATGTAGAGTAAAGTTTATATTAACAACTACTATGCATTTGTATGTGACTAATAGTTGATGTGCATGATCATATAATTGTGTAGGGCACGTGAAGTGCAGATAGCTGTAAGTAGTTAATCTGTTATTGGTAAACAACGATCAAGACAAGTCGTTCAGTTTCTATTTTCTATGTGAACTTAATGATGAACTATTTTAAATCATTATTGCAAAGAGCATGATGTGTTATATATGTTGAAAGTATGAAACGTTAAAGTAAATTTATGACTACATTGATTGAGTAAAGAAAGTTGATTAAGGAACTAAATCTTTATACTTATTATATGAACTGCATCATGTATGTTATGTTAGTCCAATGATTATAAGATGTATGTTGATCATGATATTATGTGCTACGTGATGCATGAAAACTATTAGCTTTGCTGGGCTGTCAAGATCAACCTTGCAAATAACCACTTTTGCAGGTTAAGGATTCAAGGTAACGCTATGTGCTATTTGAAAGACATGAATTAGATGTAATGTATGAAGATTTATATACTTTGGCTGAGTTGTTATTATTTTAAACCATGTTTAAGGTTCCGGACGATGTACTTGATAATATATGATGTTTAATAGATGTTAAGTTATAAAGTTTAAATTTTGTTCGATGTACAAAGGGTATTGAACTTGGATGTAAGTTTTATTTATTAACTCTGATAAAGTGAGCAATAAACTAATTATGGTTCAAAGGTAGGTAAAGATAAAGGTTTTGAGAAATGTACTTGATAATTTATTATGTGAAACTTCATATTTAGTTGTACAGTTTGAACTAGCCAATGTATAAGGAATATCGAGCTGAAGTGTAAAATTTTATATATTAACTCTAATTAAGTGAATCATAAAATAAATTTGATTCAGAGATGGATAGATGGATGATAAAGGTTTTGATTCAGGAAATTAAAGTAATAAGATAGAAAAGATTAAAGTATTCCGCATTTTATTAAGTTTAACATTGAATAATGATGTAAAATCAGAAGTGAGACGTATTGTTAATGACCGAAGTTGAGAGATGAACTCTATGAATTTTAGGGCAGTTACATTTATAACATACAACTTTGATACCAACTGTAGCGCCCCCAAATATGGGTCCCTTGAATCTCGGACATGGTGCGTCATGATACATCATCTTCATACACAATTTATAAACTTACGCGGAATATATAAGCATACATTGTTCATCTCAAATGATTCAACAACCTTTTCCAAGGTCTACAACCTTTAACACGTTACATACCTTAATAATTCAAAACTTTTATATAATCATTTTACATAAATTTAATAGTTAAACATTTTTATGGAGCTGTTCTCCAACTTTGTCTTTAACTTTATCATTCTTTGAACACTCGGGCTTAATTGAAATATTATCATGATATAACAAGGGTGAGCAACTTTTTTGCTTAGCAATTTAAATACAGCAAAGATATATCATGATTGAAAAAGAATAGGCTTTCTAATTTTCAACAATATATAATAATTGTGAAGGAATGATAATCAATTTCAATAAATGAATAACTAAATCATTAACGCTGAGTGGCCAACAATGACCATGAACAAATACTTTGGTAAGCAAGGTGATTAGTCGTTCATACTTGATAAACATATCAAACTTGCACTAAGTGCGAATAACAATAATCATAGATGTGGAATAATTGTCAATAATCAATCCACTAACATGCTGAAAACATAATAACTCGAGTTTGAGTTAGGAAACTTGTCTTGTTTGACGACTAATGCTACGCATTTTAATATAAGCTCTTGTGGAGAGACCTATCATTTATAAGATTGATCTTTCAATCAGCATATCATATCATATCATACCTCATAATACTATTTCTATATAAATAAATTATCTAACATTTAGTCATAAAATCAAACATCAGATAATTCCTTAGAAATATTATCGTCCTTTGATAACATTTCTATCATTTAATCATCATTTTAAAACTTTCGTCTAATATAATTAATCACTTAATAATATATTAATCATTTACAAATATTATTAACCCTTTAATAATATTTTAATCACTTATTAACATTTTAATCATTTTCAAATATTATTAATTCTTTATTAATATTATTAATCATTTAATAATATTCAACTCATTATCTAATATTATTAATCACTTAATAATATTTATATCACTTCTTAATATTATTAATCACTTAATAATATTTTATTCACTTCTTAATATTATTAACTATTTAATAATATTTTAATTATTTAACAATATCTTATTCACCTTATAATATTATTAATTATTTAATAATATTTTCATCACAATATTATTAATCAATAAATAATATTTTACTCATTCAAAAATATTATTAATCATTTAATAATATTTTGATCACTTACTAATATTATTAATCATTTAATAATATTTTAATTATTTAATAATATTAGTAATTATTTAATAATATTTTAATCATCTATTAATATTATTAATTATTTAATAATATTTTAATCATTTACTAATATTATTAATCATTAAAGTTTGCCTTCACATATGGTCGTTAACATTAATTAAATTAACTCCCATCTTACCTCTCTTTTAGTTGACATTTAATGTTTGGTCAAGTCCTCATAGTTTGATATTACATCCTTTTAGATGTATTACATTCATTAAAGTTAATTAAATTAACTTCCATATTATTCTTTAAAATTATTTTATTTAAATAGCCACTTAATATCTAATTAAGTCCCATAAGCTTCACATATTTATCACAATAGGTGAATAACATTTAATAAGATTGATTAAATTAATCGTTCTTATCACGCTTCCAATTATTTCTCTTAATGGTTAACTTATTCTTATAGCTTGCATTTACATCATTTAGATGTATATTAATTAAATTAACTTCCATATAATTCTTTAAAGTTTTCTTTTTTCAATTAATACTTAACATTAAATTAAGTATTTAAAGCATTCCATAATACCTTATTAAGTGTATTACATTAATTAAAATTAATTAGGATTAATTTCACTTGGGTCATACTTGAAATCTTTTTTCCCTGGGCCTAACAGATTATCGGTACACTGACGCCAAGATTAGTCTTGGCTACTATGTACAGGCATGGCTTAGGACCGATTCAGTTATTACACGTAAGCGGCACTGCGACGCCGTGACGCCTTACCCAATCCTTCTAGCGGCGCTGCATCGCTTCTTAACAGAAGCAAAATCCAGATTTTTTGAGCTGTTACAATTTTCAACCCTTTCTCCTTCCAATCTTCATAATCTGGCATATACACGTCCAAATGAGTCCGTTTTTAACCCAATGGACTCCTAACTCATAGAACTACAACATATCAAAAATTCAACAAATTCCAAAAGCATTAACATAATCAAATCTTGACCCAAACTCAAAGTTTATGCTCTATTTTTCATGTTCTTTCTTTTGATCATATTTTAACACCCAAATTGGTTAGATCTATACATGAAACACTCTTTAATATGTGAATCTAAGGTTTTTGAGTTTTGAAACCTTAGATCTTTATTTCAACAAAAATAAATTAAATAAAAGGATAAATTAGGTTAGGTTGTATACCTTTTGTGCTCTTCCTCTTCTTTCTTTTTCTCTTCTTCTTTCTTTCTTTCACAATATGAGATGTACTTGGATGGCATGGAAATTTTTCTTCCCTTTTTCCCTCTATGGTTGTCGAACCACTTGGTTCTCTCTCTTTTTTTTTAGTTTCTTTTTCCTTCTCTCTCTATCTTTTCTCTCTTAGATAATTTGTTTTCTCTTTCTCTCTCTAATCTTACATATCTATCCATTTTTTTCTCTCTCTTTCCTATCTTAAGAGATCTTAGGAAATATGCAAGGTGGCAAAAATTTATTTAGCATGTGCTAAAACTCCCTCCTTGCCCGGGTACAATGCAACCAATATTTCCCAATTGTTGATTTTTTTGTTAATTGCTAAGTTTAGCTTAATGTTTGGGCCAAAGTTTGGGCTAACAATTAAATTTTTTCGGCTTCCCAATTTAATAGCTTTGGCCATGTAAATATCATAGTTCAACACACTAATTTTATCTTACCCTAATTATTTAGTTAGGGTTTCTAATCCACTCCCTTTGGATTTTAAACAATTACTTACATAGATCTAATTATATAACCCAATTAGGTTTTGTTTAATTAGGTTAAAATAATTAATTAGTTGAGAAATATAAAATAATTCTCTTAGGGTTAATTTACTAGTACGTAATTTAAATACTAGTATTCTTCAATTACTATAACCCTTAGGTTATTTAATTTCCATTCCTAATATGTAATATTAGGTTATATAGTTTTCTTTTATTTCTCTTTATAAATAAATATATATAAATATTTATAATATATATATATATATATATATATATATATATATATATATATATATATATATAATCACATACAAACTCTACATGAGTCGCAATATATTTACTCCTTGATATATTCATATATTAGGCTAGACATTTAATTCAATGCTTATTAAAATTTCTTAATACGGTTTGGTACATTCAATAATTCTTTTAAATGGCTTGACATAATGGACTAAATTAATCCAACTTTTCAATTTAAATACCATATTAATAACTTGCATCATTTTTACAAATCTTTTTAATATTGAGGTTTGCTTCATATGGTTTTCCATATATGTGAATTAGGTTTTCCATATATGTGAATTTGGTTGGCCATGTTCTTAATCCTTTTTTGGAATTTTATTAAATTTATAATACTTGACTACTAGGTAGGCTTAACTTCATTACAACAATAATACCTATGTTATCTATTCTCAATTTAATATTTTTGGGTTCTATTAAATTACCCTTCAAAGCATAATTTTTCACAAGCTTATATAACTAAACTTTTCATTTATTCTAGTATGATTAATTTTAATTAATCAATTTTTTTTTTTCCTAGAAATATAAATAGCACATTCTTAAGTATATATGTATCCATACATATACACATTTTTTAGCCTTTTAATATCTCTTTCTTTGAAATTTATTTCCTTAATAAATTTCCACATACATTTTTACAGAATCTCTTTCACCGTTTAATTCTCATAAATTTAAAGGTATCTTAATATCTTATCCTTAATATACTTCAAGGGTACATATAAATCCATTCTAGGATTTTGGATTTTCGTAGCCCATATTTTCTCAAATTTAAACCCTAACACTTAGATTTGGTTAAAATGTTTACTCATTCTCCATATATCTTATATAATTATTCATCTTCTCATTACTCTTCAAATGTTCTTTTATTCCCATTTAATTTCTCATATTCTTTTAAACCGTATAGGTTTTTCAAAAATATTTAATCATACCTCTATTTCAAGTATATATTTTATTCTTTAACCTTTAATTTAATCGTTCAAGATCTTATGAATTTTTGGGATGTCACATTCACCCCTTCTTCTAAGAATTTCGTCCTCAAAATTATAGCATACGAGTCTCTACTCATTATATTGATCAAAACTAGATTTTCAACTTACCCTTTAAAATTTCCTCATCTGAGGATTTCTCTTCTATCATCACATTTCACAATGACTTCTCTTTATGGAATTCAATCCCTTTAAATATTCAGGAGTCTTCACAATTGTTCAATAAATGTGAAGCAGTATAAATAATGTAAAAAGCTTTATTCAAGAAAACTTTTTATATATATCTGAGGAGCCATAAAGACCATGAACTTTGAGGTTTAGGGATATTTCTACCTGCTACCTCTTTCAATTACGAAAGAAAAGCTCTCGACCTTTGAAACATTTTCTACTAGGTATGTTTACAGTCACAAAGAAGGTAAACTACATGTGCGGGTACGTTAGATGATCAGTCTATCATACCTTAGTTTTTGGAACGACTATATGCGTTCTTAGATTTGAATATTTTATCTAATTGATATATCCCCATTTTTTGGGGTTGTTCGCCTCAGACTTAGTACAATAATCCACACCAAAATAATTTAGTTTGACATAAGTTCTCAAAGAATACTTGAATTTCCTAAATATTTGTCTAGCTGAATCAAATAGCTTAGACATATACCAATAATTCAAACATCAATCATAACATTTTCTAGCCATTTCAATTGGCATCAACTTTTCTTTAACTAGTTCAAAAGTTTGAAAATCATTTTATGATGTCATGATATCGCAATGTATTTACAGTCCGTTTGTGGATTCCGTCATTTTGTGACTTTGTCATACTACATCATACTATAGTGGGCTAACGATACTATGATCACATCCAACAATAGGTTAATTTGCATTGTTGACTCCATCGTTTTTATCATCTCTGCACCAATTTCAATAATGCATTGATGATGTATAAGATTTATTTTGATATTTTCAAATCATTTTTGTCTAGCCGAAATAATTAGCGTAGACGTATAAATAATAGATGTGACGCCCCCAAATTCAGACACTCATATCTCGAATTTGGTTCGTCACGTGCTAACTCTAATATCATACTAAAGTCATCGACAATGGAATAATAGAATAATTTACATTGATATAATATAAATATTCTCGTCCTAAGGTACCGTAACCGTTACTACAATATTACATTTTAATTTAAACAGAACTTATTACATCATAGTAAATAATTCTTCACACCACATAAAAATAATAATAATAATAATAATAATAATAATAATAATAATAATAATAATAATAATAATAATAAGGTCCTAATACTAGGAAATAAAGCTATTCTGAAGCCTTCTCTTTACGCTTATCGTTGCCCGAGGGTTCACCACATTCTGCCTTAACTGAAAGTTTTAAGGAAGCAAGGATGAGTAACAATTTTGTCCAACAAGTAATATCGCAATAAGGGTGATCATATATGGAGTTCAAATCTTCAAGAGTATGACAATGACTAATGATTTAGGAATTTTCAACAATTCTCAATAAAGGTCGTTATGGACAGAAAGACATCAATAAGATTCAATACTTAATCATTTTGAGATTTCAAATAATGAATACTGAGCAGTCACTAAGGACTATGAACTTCTACTAGAATTAACAATATTATACTGAAAATCCAACAAAATAATTATTACAACAGGTGATCAGCCTAAAGTAACCTACGTTATGCATATCGTTTAATCGAACTCAAGTGCGCACGTCGGTCTCCCGACAATATAGTTTCCCCTTCAAAGAAGGTAGTTCATCTCAGTTAATACAAGATTCGACACCAATCAAATGGTTTGGATCGCTTTCAAATTATGATTTAGGTCTAGTCGAATCAATTGGCATAGACCGCACTTTAAATGTATATATGAACAATTATAAGTTCAATACTTGAAATCAAATTCAAGATTATAAACAACTCCGTTATATCTATGAAGTATTATATCATAAGATATGAATCATAAGGTTTAGATACTTGCACAATAACCAAAGTTGTGTAAGTTAGAAACTTGCATCATCATAGATTCCTTGCATAAAGTAAATGCATATGTTAAGATACTTGCTCAGTATAAAATAGAGTTCGGATACTTGCCTTTCGCGTTGATTACGAACTTATAGCTTACTAGCACCCAACGAACTATATTATCCTATTTATGTATACACATTAGTCATATATGCTTGATATAAACAAACTAATCTCCTACTCATGCTTAACCATTGAGAATATAATTTATGTTTCACTTTAGATCATATGATTATCATATAATCATTTCTTTGAAAACTTTGTCTTATAATCCCATACATACATCATCACGTACCAAATTAGTTTGTAAGACTCTATGAGGTCAAAAATCATAGTTTGTAACCATCTTTTGATTTAACGTTTGAAAGTTTATAAACACTTATCCAACATATGATTCTATCATTAACATGCTTATTGACACATTAAATACTATATTGGACATGTATTATAGATTAAGGTAATAATATAGGCATGCATCAACCCTCAAATTACCAATAGAAAATAGATTTCCTTGCAGGGTGGCGCGTCTGCGCTAGATTTGAACTAGGGAATGGAGCGATCGCGCTGCTCCTAGTTCAAACCAGAGCTGATAAATAGTAGCTTGGCCAGACTTGCGCATCCATTGATAAGTGGATTTTATATCCACTTATCCGGTATCTTTTACTTGAATTAGTTGCTTATATTTATGTGTCTTAGTTGTTTTTCATGCATTTTGTGTTCATTTTGTAGGTTATACGTTTGGGAGCGGTGTTAGAGACTATTGGTAAGGAAAATGCAAAGAAAAGCAATCCGGACATCGTTTTTGCTTTCATGTTCATTTCATGTTCTTGGCTTGGAACTTGTACTATATTGTATAGCTTCTTCTTAGCTTTTCGGAACATCTTGAATCATTTCAATCAGAGTTCGGATGCAAGAGTTATGACAATTGTACCAACGGACATTGAATTTCGCTATTTTGGGTGGTCATTTGCATAGCAGTCACTTCCAGTCCAATTTTGACCTTCATCCAGTCAGAATTTCTCAATCCTTAAAGAATGAAAGTTGTAGAGCTCGTCGATATCTTCCATTTGATAGGTGGCAGGCCCCTTAAATCTTCTCGGATCAAAGGTTATGACCGTTTACCAGAGGACAATGCAGCAGAAAAATAATTGGCAGTTTACTAGCAAGCTGGGGCTTCCCCTTTTGTGCCTTGATAGCAAGCCGGGGCTTGGGGTCTGGGCGGATTAGCAGCTTGATAGCAAGCCGGGGATTGCTATTACAAAGGGAAAAGGCAAGCTGGGGCTTGGGTATGCGTAGAAAGAGTAGATTTTGTCCGAATTTGTGTTCGATAAGGATTGATTCGCGCTGTTTGATTCAAGGACTTCCAAGAGGACTTAAATACATATAAAGAGACATATAAAAGGAAGAGATTTGCAAGGATTAGAGGGAGTGATAGGAAGATTTCCATTAGATTAGATTAGAGTAGATTGGGAAAAACCCTAGTTCTTATTAGATTTGGAGATTGAAGCAACTTGGAGACCATTGAAGATTCAAAGCAGGAGCAAGGAGAGAGCATCAAATCTACAGACAATAGATTATATCTTCTCATCTTCTTCTATCTTCGTCTTTTATTGTTTATTCAATTGTGGATTCTTAGTTTTAATTCAATGAGCTAATTCTTTGTCTGAGATTACAATGGATCTTATTGTGTAGTTTACTTTAATATGCTTCGTTATCAATTGTTATGTTCTATCGTGAGGATTGTCTATTGTGATTTGGACTTAATTGTTTAATTGATTGGCCATCAATTACTGTGATAAGTGGATTTTATATCCACTTATCCGGTATCTTTTACTTGAATTAGTTGCTTATATTTATGTGCCTAAGTTGCTTTTCATGCATTTTGTGTTCATTTTGTAGGTTATACGTTTGGGAGCGGTGTGAACGACTATTGGTAAGGAAAATGCAAAGAAAAGCAATTCGGACATCGTTTGTGCTTTCATGTTCATTTCATGTTCTTGGCTTAGAACTTAGACTACATTGTAGAGCTTCTTTTTAGCTTTCCAGAAAATCTTGAATCATTCCAATCAGAGTTCGGATGCAAGAGTTATGACATTTGTACCAACGGATGTTCAATTTCGCTGTTTTGGGTGGTCGTTTGCATAGCAGTCACTTCCAGTCCAATTTCTACCACCATCCGGCCAGAATTTCTCAATCCGCAAAGAATGAAATTGTAGAGCTCGTCGATATCGTCGATTTGATAGGTGGAAGGCCCCGAAACTCTTCCCAGATCAAAAGTTATGACCGTTTTACCAGAGGACACCGCAAAGAGAAAAATAATTGGTAGTTTTACTAGCAAGGTGGGCTTGCCCTTTTGTACTTTTGATAGCAAGTTGGGGCTTGGGGTCCAAGGATTAGCGACTTGATAGCAAGTCGGGGCTTGCTATTACAAAGGGAAAAAGCAAGTCGGGCCTTGGGTATCTTGTGAGCAGAAGAGTAGATTTTGTCCGAATTTGAGTCCGATAAGGATTGATTCGAAAGTTGTTTGATTCAAAAACTTCCAAGAGGACTTAAATACATATAAAGAGACATATAAAAGGAGGAGATTTGCAAGGATTAGAGGGAGTGAGAGGAAGAATTCCATTAGATTAGATTAGAGTAGATTGGGAAAACCCTAGTTCTTATTAGATTTGGAGATCAAGCAACTTGGAGACCATTGAAGATTAAAAGTAGGAGCAAGGAGAGAGCATCAAATCTACAGACAATAGATTATATCTTCTCATCTTCTTTTATCTTTGTCTTTTATTATTTATTTAATTGTGGATTCTTAGTTTTAATTTAATGAGCTAATTCTTTGTTTGAGATTACAATGGATCTTATTGTGTAGTTTATTTTAATATGCTTCGTTATCAATTGTTATGTTCTATCGTGAGGATTGTCTATTGTGATTTGGACTTAATTGTTTAATTGATTGGCCATCAATTCTTCGTGATAATCTATATGAACTTGAGAGATGAAGTATAGATTTAGATCTCGATTATGATAGCATGTGTTCATGATTTTGTGAATAGCTTAATCTTGATGAATGTTAAGGTAGAGATATGCTTAACATCACATGTAATCGGATAGAGAACTTATTCTTAAACCTTCTTCAATTTCAATTCACATAGAGATATAGTGGGTTAGTTGATTAAGGTGTTTAACGAATTTTTATCTTAATTGTGGATTGACGTTAATACGGTATTAGTGCATCGAGAGGTGGTTAATACTACTTTAGTGTTCTTGATTAACAATTCGGGATAGAAAATAATTGATGAGAAGTGTGTTAACTTAAATGAAGCAATAAGTGACGTTATGATCTTAAATCTCCATAGTCTTAATTTAATTAGTGGAATTTAATAGTAGTTTAATTTATATAATTTGAAATTCATTCGTTTAAATAAGATTGAGTTGGTTACGGGTTAGTACTTGGTGATTTTTATTAACTAATTTTCTGTGGGAACGATACTCAACTTATCACTTTATTACTTGTTGACCACGTATACTTGCGTGTTGTGCATAATTAGATTTTACCTAACAAGTTTTTAGTGCCGTTGCCGGGGAATTAGTTTAATATTTTTTTACCCATATTAATTTCAATCAAATTAGTCATAATTTAAACATTTTTATTTTTATTTTTAATTCTCTTCCTATATTTCTCTCTTTTCAGGTACCATGGATGACTTTGCGTATCAATGGCCATACACGAACATGACTCAACCAAGGGAAACAAGGATTGATGGACTTAATACATTTTCTGTAGAGTTAATACAAATTGAGGAAACTTCGAAGATGTTGGAGGTTATCGCAGCCCAACGGAGTCGAAGGATGGCAAGAATGACTCAGCCAAGGGGAGCAGAGATTGACAGACTCGCGACACTTTCTGCATTGTCAGCATAGATTGAGACACTTTCTAGGAGGTTAGACGCTTTTGAAGCTCAACATCGTCAAAGTGTGGCGGTTACTTGTGATTATTGTGCTAGAAATCATAAGAGTCATCAGTGCACCATCAGTTTCGAGTCGGTATAGTATTGTGGTGATTACGCCAACAATTATGCTTATCCCACCAATTATCATCAAGTTTGGGGGTATCATACGGATTTGTCATGGAGCTACAATTATGAAGACCAATACTACGCTCCAAATCCAACATACACACCGGAATTTTCATGTAAACCTCCATTGCCACAAGAAGAAAAGTCAATCTTGGAGGAATTACTGTCCAAGTTCATAGCAAACCAAGAGGAGAGGAGGATTAATCAAGAGCGGTCAATTCAGAATCAAGAAATATCATTTCAAAATATGCAGAACCTGATGGATCAAATACTCAAATCATCAGGATCAAATACTCAAATCCTTGAACAACTGTCCAAAAAATAATTGGTGTTATGATGAGAATTCCGAGATTGATGAAGTGCCCGAGCCAAATCTACAACTGGATGAGACACGAGATGTTGAAAAAGAGGAGACACATTGGGATAATGAAAATAAGGTCGGTGAAGAACTAACTATGAGTACCAACGAGGATGAGCCGATGTTATTAGTGCCCCAAGTTCCTTCTTCGCCAAAGATCAAAGGTCCAGTTAGATTTCCAAAACCGTGCCTGCTTGGTAGTCAGGTCGTCGGCAAGGCTCTTTATGACATGAGAGCTAGTACAAATGAGAAGCCATGGTGGGATGAGGAGGGAAAGATAGAAGAAGAGCTCGTTGTTCTTGCCAAGCCTCAAAGCCCCAATCGAATCATAAGCTCAACGGACGGAAAAGCACCTAGTTATTCAACATTCTCAATTGGGCACAAATTTAAACAAAGCATGCTAGGTGACTTTAAATCAATAGCCATCACAAATGGGAACCTACCAAAAGCTACAGTATTTTCGATGGATGGAGGGTTCCTCAATTATCGACGAGGAATTGAATAGCGTTGACTAGACAAAGTCAGGTTGAAAGACTGTAAATCAAGCGCTAACTGGGAGGCAACCCAGGAATATTTATTTTATTTTTATTTATATGCTTCTTAGTTTATTTAGTAGAGAGGAATCATGTTATATTCCAAAGTGCTATTCTAATCCATGTTGTCTTTCTTCATTGCAGGTATTGGAGGTTCAATGGATAGGAAAATGATCGTCGTCGCCATCACCACCATCACTTCACGCTTAGCTGATTACAAGGAAGTTCTCTTCTACTTACCGCTATATTCTTACAATGAGGACATTGTAATTGCTAAGTTTGGGGGAATTTAGTTTAGTTCATTATTGCATGTTTAGTTTCATGTTTATGTTATGTTATTTTGCATTTGTTGTTAATTTAGTTTAGGTTCATTATTATTAAAAAAAAAATTTAAATCAAAAATTCAAAAATAATAGTTAGTCACTATGTTCATCTTGCATGATTCCAGCTGTTTGATAGTTTAAGTTTATTTTGGCCAATGATGAGATTAGGATTGAGTAGACAAGTATAATACTGATTATTAGAGCTTTGATGTGATTTCTTTTTATGAATTGAATCTTTTTCTGTTTGAAACTGGTATAATAAGGATAGCACAGTAAAAATAACTTGTTGATTGATTGAGTTTAAATTGATACATAATGGGACTCTAAAGGATAATGCTAGTTTAAATGAAAGAATGACAAGAACAAGTAGTGATGGCTAAAGTTAAACAAGAACCTATGTTTGGGGGAATATGTGAGATATATAAGCTATTGAAAAAAAAGAAAAAAAAGTATGAATAAACGCTATGGCATGCTTGTCTAGTTTTGTGGCCTTTGTTAGTTGAGTAAGTAAGCCCGAGGGGATTGTCTCTACACCTAGCGACCTAAGGTCTTAATGGTCTGGGAGTCGTTGGTCGAAAGCCCGTTAAGGTAACATTGAAAAGCCTAAGGGAATAAGACATTGCATAGCTATGTGTATATAAACCCCCAAAAAAATAATAAAACGAGAAATAAAAGAAAAAAGACCCCGTAGATGAAAAATAAAGCATAAGTATCCCATGTTGACCATCGATATTGGTAATTATTTGATTACAGTTAGATCTAGCTTGTTTTTGAATTTCTTGAGTTTACACTGTATGATGCCTTCAAAGAAACTTGTTATGTATTAAATTTGATTTTATATCAGTTAACATTTTTGGGGAGCACACACGCACTATACCAGTAATAACAGTTTAAGACTTGATGATGGATTAGGAAGTTATTAATGAGTTTTGATAAGATGTATTATCATGTTTACTTGATTTCCCTAAGGCTGAGTGAATAGATTTGATTATATCAAATACTGCTGGATTCGTAGGCATATAGATTAGTTACATTTCATTGCATTGCATTGCATTATGTTGTGTTGCTTAAGGACAAGCAACGGTTTAAGTTTGGGGGTATTTGATAAATGGATTTTATATCCACTTATCCGGTATCTTTTACTTGAATTAGTTGCTTATATTTATGTGCCTAAGTTGCTTTTCATGCATTTTGTGTTCATTTTGTAGGTTATACGTTTGGGAGCGGTGTGAACGACTATTGGTAAGGAAAATGCAAAGAAAAGCAATCCGGACATCGTTTGTGCTTTCATGTTCATTTCATGTTCTTGGCTTAGAACTTGGACTACATTGTAGAGCTTCTTTTTAGCTTTCCAGAAAATCTTGAATCATTCCAATCAGAGTTCGGATGCAAGAGTTATGACATTTGTACCAACGGATGTTCAATTTCGCTGTTTTGGGTGGTCGTTTGCATAGCAGTCACTTCCAGTCCAATTTCTACCACCATCCGGCCAGAATTTCTCAATCCGCAAAGAATGAAAGTTGTAGAGCTTGTCGATATCTTCGATTTGATAGGTGGAAGGCCCCGAAACTCTTCCCGGATCAAAAGTTATGACCGTTTTACCAGAGGACACTGCAGCAGAAAAATAATTGGCAGTTTACTAGCAAGCAGGGGCTTGCCCTTTTGTACCTTGATAGCAAGCTGGGGCTTGGGGTCTGGGCGGATTAGCAGCTTGATAGCAAGCTGGGGCTTGCTATTACAAAGGGAAAAGGCAAGCTGGGCCTTGGGTATGCGCAGAAAGAGTAGATTTTGTCCGAATTTGAGTCCGATAAGGATTGATTCGAGCTGTTTGATTCAAAAACTTCCAAGAGGACTTAAATACATATAAAGAGACATATAAAAGGAGGAGATTTGCAAGGATTAGAGGGAGTGAGAGGAAGAATTCCATTAGATTAGATTAGAGTAGATTGGGAAAAACCCTAGTTCTTATTAGATTTGGAGATTGAAGCAACTTGGAGACCATTGAAGATTAAAAGTAGGAGCAAGGAGAGAGCATCAAATCTACAGACAATAGATTATATCTTCTCATCTTCTTTTATCTTTGTCTTTTATTATTTATTTAATTGTGGATTCTTAGTTTTAATTTAATGAGCTAATTCTTTGTTTGAGATTACAATGGATCTTATTGTGTAGTTTATTTTAATATGCTTCGTTATCAATTGTTATGTTCTATCGTGAGGATTGTCTATTGTGATTTGGACTTAATTGTTTAATTGATTGGCCATCAATTACTGTGATAATCTATATGAACTTGAGAGATGAAGTATAGATTTAGATCTGATTATGATAGCATGTGTTCATGATTTTGTGAATAGCTTAATCTTGATGAATGTTAAGGTAGAGATATGCTTAACATCACATGTAATCGGATAGAGAACTTATTCTTAAACCTTCTTCAATTTCAATTCACATAGAGATATAGTGGGTTAGTTGATTAAGGTGTTTAACGAATTTTTATCTTAATTGTGGATTGACGTTAATACGGTATTAGTGCATCGAGAGGTGGTTAATACTACTTTAGTGTTCTTGATTAACAATTCGGGATAGAAAATAATTGATGAGAAGTGTGTTAACTTAAATGAAGCAATAAGTGAAGTTGTGATCTTAAATCTCCATAGTCTTAATTTAATTAGTGGAATTTAATAGTAGTTTAATTTATATAATTTGAAATTCATTCGTTTAAATAAGATTGAGTTGGTTACAGGTTAGTACTTGGTGATTTTTATTAACTAATTCTCTGTGGGAACGATACTCAACTTATCACTTTATTAATTGTTGACCACGTATACTTGCATGTTGTGCGTAATTAGATTTTACCCAACACCCATATACATTTATGATGACACTTGCAGAATTATACATGTTATGATGTTCATAACTAGGTTTGGTCTCTTCTATATCTCGTTCTTTACATGATTCATTATCAAATCCCACAAAATCATGACTTTAAGTGTTGATTTAACAAAGTCTTTCATGTTTAGTCGTTATACTCATACAACGAGATCAATGAAACATGCTTACATTAGATTAGTCATCTATTTCAAGTTGTGAAGTTCTACACCATTTAGATTTGTCCTAATCCATGCTCAATTATTTTACAATGCACATGACTAGCTAGGCATTCATGTCAATCATGTCTATAGGCATCACAGCCTATCATGATGGTTAAATTTTAGAATACGTGTAACGTAGTTATTGACAACTAGTTTTCAAACTCTTAAGGTTTCTTTTGAAAATCTCATGTTAAATCAACCAAGCATGCTAAGCTATTTCACTTACTATACATCATACTCTCATATTCTCATATATACATACTAGACCACATAAGCATGCTCACAAGTTCCTAACTCAAAGTGTATATAGTTTATCAAGATAGTATTTGAAACTTTAAGTTCCCAATATTAAGTCATCAAAACTTATTCAAGCATACACGGTAAGTCCATATATATTCTATGTCATGCTTTCAAGCTTATGTATATATGTAATCAGATCATGATAACTTGTCTTCAAGTTCGAAATTTAAAGTATATATGGCTTATTTACACATAGCTAGTATAGTATTTTACTTGAAAACTCATTTCAACACATGCTTGGATAGTCTATATTACCTTCAACAATATAAACTAACTTATTAGTCATATGGTAAGGCATAACAGAGCTTGATACATTTGTACATAAGGTCAGAACATGTATTGCACAATGTTTATCAAAACTAGTTTACAAATCTTTAAGCTTTCTTTGAATACTAAACTAAGCTAAAAATACTTACTATGTCCAAAACCACATATATTCATATGTTAAAGTCATTTACATGCATAATCTAACTAACATAACATGCTCAGAATTACACAAAACCAACAAGATCAGTATCTAGGACAGGCAGCCGGCGCGACCACACGATATTATGATATAGAAGTGGTGCGATCGCGCCACTTCGAGCAAAATAAAAAAAATTGCTCTGCTTCTGCAAAGCCTCATCACATACATTGATAAACCTGTAACCAAACCAAATACATTGCTCTTAAACATGCATACAAGCTCAGATAACTCAATGAGATGCCATTTCATACCAATTAACAGAGAATTTATGAGAATTGTAAGAATTTAATCAAACTCAAATTTAAGAACATAATGAAATGTTTATACCTCTTGAAGCTTAACTGAAATCCCTCAATTCACAGCAACACTCACTCTCTATATGCAACTTATCAGTGATTGTAAAAATTAACAAAATGAAGAAGGAACCTCTATTTCTAAAGAAATTATGGACCAATTTCGGGTTATTGCTTAATGAATCATGTGAGATCCCGAATTTTATGAAATAAAAGTATTCAAGTTTCTTATAATTATTATTTTATTTAGTAAATGGTTAAATTGATAAAAGGTTAAAGTTAAGGATGATATATGAAATTTTTCATAAAATAATCGGTGATAAAAGTACAGTAATACGCGTTATTGCATAGTAACACACAGTATTAATTATTGATGCTTACGTGAGAAGTCACTCAATTATACTCAATTATTGCTACAGTAATTACAGCATAATATCTCTCATATTAATGATTCAATTATTGTCATAGTATCATCTGCATAATATTTTATATTTTTAAATCAATAATTTAGACGACAAAGTTATTCATATTATTATTTGTATTATTGACGATGTCTAGAAAGTTCTGTCGAGAAAAGAGGGTTGATCACCTAATTGCGCACCAATAGGGAGAAATCCTTATCGGAAAGCCCCCTCTTTCCTGGGAATGATCTTGTTGTTAAATATTATGAGTTATAATTTTAATGATGAATAAGTTCGTGTTGATTAAAGATGAAATTGATATTTCCACTGTGTTGGAATTATTAGTGTTAGTGGAAATCGACATCTATTCCGATAATAATTGATGTTTGGAGGTTATATTTACCAATTGGGTAATTAATCGGATAAATGAGCAATTAATTGCTATTAGATCACATGCATATAACTATTTGTTCACATGAATGGAACTATTGATTCACATGATGTACTATTAGGGGAGGTGATGCAAGTTTGATAATACTTGAAAGACTAAATTAAAAATGGAGGTATAGATGAAGGTACTATACTGTAGTTATTGTTTTCACATGTATAGAACTATTGAGTCACATGATTGTACTATTGATTCACATGATGTACTATTAAGGGAGGTGGTGCAAGTTTGATAATACTTGCAGGACTAAATTAAAAATGAAGGAAAAGATGAATGTATTATATTATAATATTTCGAACCCCAAAATGTACAATTATCAAAGCTATATTTTCCTATAAATAGAAGCTCATTCTTCCTTCATTCTCACCAATTCACTAAGACTCATAAGAGCAATTATAGAGAGAGAGAGGCTATAAAGAGAGAAGTTATAGAGAGAAAGAAGAAGAGAAGTCTACTACTTCACTATTCCAGTGTCTAGTCTTCTTCCAAGGTAAGGGGTATTATTTATTTCATATTCTGAAGAGATATTATTTTTTCGTATTCGTATGAATATTATTTTCAGTCAATATTCGTAAGGAATATCATCTTCGTTCAATATTCATAGGAATATTATTTTCGTTCAACAGTCGTAAGGGATATTATATTTTTCAGTATTCATAGAGATAATATTTTCATCCATACTCTGTAGTATGTGAGTAATATTATTTCGTTTCATATTCCTAATTCTACACTCATTCTGTTAAAGTATTGCTTCTATACTCCGGAAATTAGTAGAATATCCTTGATATTTGCGCTTCATCCAGTATCTTTTCATGGAAATATTATTATGAGCTTTCTTGATAATTATTGATCTTTTCATAATGGAGTACTATTCACGAGTTACTATTCATAGGTTACTATTCACTCAGTTACTATTCACTCAAATATTATTCACTCGGGTATTTGGGGAACTTTTCATGCCGGGGTACTATTCACGAGGTACTATTCCTGAAGTACTATTCACTGGTGGTACTATTCACGGGGTACTATTCACCCAAAAAATATATTTCTTTTCTGTCCATATTCTTTTTGATACATGAATATTATTCTTGAATTTTACTCCACAAAGCAGTATTGTGTTGATAATTTGGATATTTTTAAACTCTGGATAAATTTAAAGTCTTTAAAATTTATCCTTGATTTTGTTTTATTAAGGCTTATATCATTGTCATCATCCTCATGCTTATATTATGATGAAAGTCATCTTTGGCTTACGTGCATAGATGGACTATTGATTGGTATGATTATGACCATGGATCATTCGGTATAATCGTGACCCGTAATGTTACAAATGATGTGGTAAAAGTCCTCATTGGCTTGTAATGTATTGATGGATAGTTATTGGTTTGATTATGACTAGGGATTATTCTGTTTAATCACGACCATTGATGATTACACGAATATCCTTGGCCCGTAGTGCAGGGATGTTTCGATGATGTGGTTTATTTATTAAGCTGACTCAGCGATAAAATTGATGAAAAACTTTTTAAATCATAGAAGATAATAGATAACATGCTTAACTTGACTCTTCTAATGGATTGCTTGTTCCGCTACAGTTAAACTTGATGTTTATTGTATTTTATTAGTTTAATACGGTTGAAGACTAATGATAATTTATTATGCATTATCTTAGTCATAATATTTCTTATTGGGCTAGTTGAGCTCACCCTTTTATTTCAATGTTCTCTTCAGGAAATGAAAATATAGCTGGGACTGGTCGGGGAACGAATTAACGGTCCAGATGGTTGTTTTAGTAGTCCTCACTATTCTGTGAAATAGTGTGATAATAATTATAATGAGGACTTCATTTGAGTTTAAATACTGTCTATGAGACAATATTCGTGTAAAAACTCTAAGATACGCTGTTGTAGTATTGTATAAAAGAAGTTTGTATTCTATTTATGTACCATGTATTTGGCGACTCAAAATGGGTGATGTATACCTATTTTGGGGGTGTCACAAATCAAACCAAAGGTAGAAAGAAAAAGATGATGGACAATGAGAGTTTGGTGGAAAACAACCACTAATTCCACCCCTCTCTATCCCTCTAGCCATCATCACCTCCTTCTAGCCTTTTTGGTTTGCTGAGTTTCACTCAACAATAGGGAGAATATGCCATTGGCCTCATGCATGGCTCATCATTTAGAAATGAGTCTATTAATTTGGGATAACTAAATTCTCAGCATTTGGACAATGCCATATACTATATAGTTAATACACATATATGTTCACCTTAGGTTATACACCCATATATGTATACTTAGGTTTTAAATCCAATTGGGTGCATACATGAATTTTAATGATATAACAATATTATGTTAGTAAATTGGGGTATATGTATACACATCAATATATAATCCACGTACCTTCGTCTAGTCCAATTAATATTTAAAACATGTATGGACGTAATTTAGTTGGTCACTAATAATTCAACATCTCCTTAAAACTTTATTATTTTCAGTTAGACTCACTTATTGAAATAATTTGTAATTCTTTGATATAGTACATCTTTAATGTTCTCACATACTTGTTGTCATATAAGCATTATTTATGTCACTTATAATTCCTTTCATTTTACTATATAGTTTTATATATTATACAAGTCACACTAAAGAGTCACACTACACTTTCTTTTTAATGTAGGTATTATATATCATCACATATCTTGCACATATCAATTAAATGGATAAGTATAATTCTAATTATGTAAATTACTTTGCTCATCAGGTATTCTATTATTCACAATAACAATTAATTAATAATATAATATTAATTAATTATTCACTTCTTAATCCCTTCTTTAATTAATTAAATCATCATAATTCTCATTATCGTGCCACACAAGGCATTCTTCGAGCTTATCATAACTTTACAGTTTTCTCAATTCTTATAAATTCAATTTGAATTAATTTAATTACTCTTCTCACAACACATCAATATTTATATTCAAATAAATATTCATTTTCTTATTATATCAGAATAATTATTTATTCATGAAATTCACGGTTCTTACAAATAGAACTTTTTAAAAACTCATTGGTTCAATAATCTGACCCAATATTTCTTTTCAAAGATGTTTTTATCAGCACGATGTCAATAAATTTGAAATCTAGTATAGCTAGAAGATTTAGAATACATATGTTTCCTTTATCAACACCAATTTTTCCTCCAATACTCCATTGCTTCATAATTCTATCTATTTCTACCATTATTAATGATCATTACACATAAAATCTTTATTTCACAATCCATAACCTTCTTATACCTCAGTATAGTTCATCAAACATACCATGTTACGAGTTTAGGAACTTACCACAATAATATAAGTTTAAGAACTTGTCTTAATAATATGTAGTCCAAGAACCAATCAGGGACTGTCCATACGCTTAGGGGTTCAAAAACATACCATACGATTATGAGTCATAAACTTACCTTAAGCATGAGTTATAAGAACTCACACCTAATCTTATATTCTCTAACTATCAAATATAAATATAAGACGATCACCTTCTCGCCATATGTATATCGATAGTGTGAAACCAACATTTTAATGATTATCAATATAATAGACTAAGTGGTCGTCGAACCAAACACAATCCCCTGCCTATACTGTAATGACCGTGAATTTTAAAACTCCTTATTAAATAAATATGTGATTTAATTTTTAATGAGTTAGTTTTGTAAGTCTATTTAAACCTTATGTGGTTATGTAAATTTATGAAATTATTAAAGGGAGTCACTAATAGTTTATTTAAATTAGTGGACTAACTTTAAGAGTTTTATATCAAAGAATTGATAGGATTTTTAATAATTAAATATTTAATTTATTTGAATAGAGTGACAGGATTTGAACATATTGATTCATTTCAATTATGGATATATCACCACTATAGAAGTTAAATTATATCCTATAGAACTTGTGTGGTGATAGAATTTGGAACTTGCTTGAAGCTAAACTATTTTGGCACTACCAGGGACCGGCGCAGCTACGCCCTCCCAGCAGTACAAAATGGCGCAGCTGCGCTGGTGTCCAATCTGGAAAGAAATTAGTTTTCTACTGTAGAAATGAAATGGAACATTAATGTAAGGTGTGACATGAATAAAATCATATGATAAGAATATATTCTAATGATATGAAGTATCAAGTAATGCAATAAAATCATAAGTGATTTTAATATAGAAATAATTAAATATCTGTGTATTCCAGAAACTAGGAAGAGAAATTATGTGTGTGCACTGGATATATAATATTAAATAATATGATAAGGTGGTTATGTGAGTAGAAAAATATAATTATGGAGATACCCGGTCAATAATACATAACTGTGTAGTTTATTGCTTGTATTTAATGTACATGGATTATATGATATGAGTACATAAATAATCCCTAAATTTCCTAATATGGTAACAATTTTACATTAAAATTATATTTTGGAAATTAAAAGAACCAAACCAAGCCTTAAATAACTTGTTCCTGAGATTTTTTTTCTTGTCCCAAATTAAGTGACACAATAGTATATGAACAGTAACAAGGAGCTAGTTTACGTAACTTCCAAATGGCTAAGCATAGGTAATGATTTCAAGGCCAATGGCTGGTATTGGATTGTTGAACCACACCTTAGCAACCATTGTTTTCTTCCATTACACCATGAGTTCAACATCAGTGCAATGTTATTGTCCAGTCCAAGTTCCCTTTATAAATAGAAGCTTTAGTTTCAGTTTTTGTTGTTTGTCAAGTCTGAAATTGAAAGTTCTAAGTTGCTGAGAAATTATAGAAGCATACTCAGTGTGTAAGGAGTCCAATCCAAGCTTAAGGAGGTATAAATTATAATTATGTTCTTGAGTTGGGTTTTGTCAAATGCTTGAAATTACTTGAAATTCCATGTCAATTGATGTGAATTAACATGATATTATGTGTTTAGGAAGTATGTTTACATGTATGAACTCTTAAATGATGGATTAGAACATGTTTAAACCGAAAAGAATCAAAGTGGATTGAGGCTCTGCAAAACAGAGTCTATTTCTGCTTCTGGTGTAGGCATGGCGTAGTTGCGCCCTATTTGTACTAGGGTGCAACACAGCTACGCCGTACCTCAGAATTAGTTGCTGGTTTTGTTTATGCTATGAGTTGAGAACTTGGTATCATGACTTAGATATATACCTAAAAAGGAGTATAACATGAGATGTAAAGCTTTCTTATATAGTATGAAGTAATCAACTTGGATTAGTAAGGAAGTTTGTAACAAAACTTAAGGTTTCCAAAACAAACTTTGAAGAAAACTTATGTTCACAAGTTCTGAACTTAGTGGCTCATATGCATGACATATTTCAAAACTAAATGAGCATAATATATGATGTATAGTGTCTTTATCATGATTATATTTGTTAGCTTTGTGTTAGAGAATGTTTTAAAGGAAAAGCTTGTTATGTTAAAGTTAATATACATGAATGCTACATGATGTAAGTTATAATTGCGAAAGATGTTAAACATAACTTAATTACACATGATAAGAGTTTTAAAGTTGTCTTGTATTAGTTATATTCCATCATTCATATTAAAGTGGTTTCAAAGGCAACCTTGAACATATTTTTCAAAAACTAGTTGCATTACATGGATATTTAGATTATAAAGGGATAAGATGTCAGGTTATGTCTATAATATTCCTAGACATGAGAAATATGTATTGAGCATGATGATTATATGATCTTTTATGATTTAATGATATGTAAATTGTAAGTTAAACTTGTGGTAATGAACTCAAGAAAAGTCATATGCTATGTGAGACCTCTAGCATATATGTATGTTAAAGTATAAGTGTATTAGTATGTTAGAGTCGGACTAAAAGCAGGAGAGCAGAAGCTCAACCTTGAGTTCGGCGGGGACAACGCAGCATTACGTCGATAGTCTAAGCTGAAGACCAAAGCAAATGCGCCATCCCGCGATCTTGTCAAAGTTTCTATTTTTGATCTGAAGTTTAAGGTATGCTTATATCATTTCTTTACCTTGTAATATATGACCAATATGCTATGTAATGTGTTAAGAAGCATGCTATATGATGACTTGATTCTTGTAAGTGTAGACTCATATTAGTTTATACATACTAATTTAAAAGACCGACTTGTTAACGTTAGGTCGTTTTAACGCAAGTTAATTAAAGCAAGAATTAAATTGTAGCTAAGCAATCAAGCAAGTTCCCTAACCTTACTCAAATTTTTATTGAGCAAGTCTCCGAACTTCACTTTTTGGTTGTTCAAGTTCCTTAATTCTTACTCTTTTACTTGAGCAAGTATCCGAACACTAATTTTATTGTGTTGCAAGTTTCCTAACTTACACAACTTTAGATTGTGTGTAAGTTTCCTATCCTTCTCATATCATATTGAGAAGGTTATTGTTTAAATGAAAGTTATTCATTTAAGCTTGAACTTTATTTCCAAGCATGCTATTAAGTGGTTTAATTACTTTACAATTATTCAACATCGATATTATTGATATTTGCACTTAGTGCACTTAAGTTCGTACAGTCTTAAACTTGTACATCATTTAAAGTTATATAATTCTTGAACTATGTCAGATATATTCTAAACCTTTGTTCGGTCAGACAAGTGTATGAAGTGTTATAAAAGCAATCCAAAATAATTGATGGTAAGGATTCTTAGACTGAAAGAACACCCCTTTTATGATAGGAAAGTACCCCGGGTATCTAAAATAAGATACAAAGAGAAGATTTAAATGTTATGCATATACATGGTGTACGCGAGGCTGATCCCCTCAACTACTTATTTTGTAGCCAGTAACCAAAGGGTCAATCAGCTATTGATTCGATTGGAGTTTTATAGTTCAAAGTCTACTTGATTATCAGTTATTCTAAAAAGAAATCATTATCTTTGCTTCCAATATTCAAATTGTTGAATCGTTCAGGTATTCATATTGTTGAATTCATTGTCAGATATTTTCCATTCATCATGATATATCCTTATTTTTGTATTTAAACTTGCTGAGAAAACTTGTTGTTCATCCTTGCCATATCATGAATTATATTGCAGCTAAGCTCGAGACCTCAGGAAAGGACAAGGGTAAAGGAAAGATGTATGATAGTTGTGAGGAGCAGACTTTACTTTATGACTAGTTTAAATTATTGTTATGTAATATGAACCCTAATGATTATTTTAGGGTATGTTTGTAAGATTGTATTAAGGTTATCGAATCTTGGGACTAGTAACACTTTTGAAAGAATGACGTACGTTTATTATATTCTGTATTTTAGTTATCGTATGTTGTTTAGACGTCGATGTTTGTATTTTATTGTGATGGTCAGACTGGGGTCAGAGGACCCCGGATTCGGGGGTGTCACATATACAAGGAATTGGTACACTCGGAGACTAATCAATATAAGAAGCTAAGCAGTTGTTAAACCAAGGACAAATCCCTTGCCCAGACAAGTAATTGTTCAACTCAACCACTATATCAATATAGGAAGCTAAGTGGTTCTCAAACCAAGCACAAATTCCTTGCCCATATAAGAAATCGTACAACTCAGCTATCACATGAGTCCTTAGTTGAAATCCCACATAATCTTAGTCTTCTCTTTACTCAATATAAATTTTCTTTAATCTGTATCTTAGCATTTACCACTCTTTCCTGAGTTTATATCGTACAATTTCATAGTACATTCTCTTTATAGCGTCAAGCTATATCATTCCAATCTCTTAACATATCATATGTTATTCAACAATTTAATCTGATCATCTTGTGATCTTATTTTGTAATTCTTTCTCATTATACTTACGATCATTTTATTCTACGATCTTTTTTACTATTCTTCTTAATCATATTATATTATGATTTTATTTAAACTTTTCATCTTATAGACATCGTCTATTTATCATTAATTTTCATTGCTATTACTGGAGTCAAGTAACTCCTTATTATCATCTTTTATATCTCTCCAAGATTCTTCTTTGAATCTTATTTATTTTATTCTTTATTTAATAATGAATTTCCAAAAATTCATCTCTTATCGCTTAAACTCTATTCGATTTTATTCCTTATTATCCTTAACCTCATCTCTTAGGGTATAGCCTAAGGTTGTAAGACCCCAACTTTTATGGATAAAATAAAATTTACTCTATTTATTATTTTGAAATAGTAAGCGATTGATTCGATTAATATGGTTAGTTATGGGTAAAATGCGCAAATATTTTTAAGCAAGTGGTTATAAAATATTCATTGTTGTCGGGGAATATTCGTTTGGTCGTGAAATATTCTTATTGTCGGGGAATATTCGTACATTGGCGCAGTAATTTGTGGGCCTCATAACGAAAAATTATCGGATGAAGAAAATGATAAGTATGAGTTTTTTATCAAGAACGACGTAGTTGTTACCATTATACCTGTTGGAATACCCGGTGGTTAAAATACAGTAATATGCGGTGTTTCACAGTAGCACACAGTATTGCACAATAATTCTAATTATTGATTCTTATGTAAGAAGTCACTACTCAATAATTGTTACAGTAATTATTATTCAATATTTTATTTTATTGATTCAATAATTACTACGTTGATATTTTATATTATTGATTCAATAATTATCACTGCAAAGTATTTCCCATTATCAGATCAATAATTCAAATTATTTGAATAATATTATTAGATAGCATTATTGGAAATGTCTAAGGAAGTTCTGTCTAGGAAAAAGGTTTGGTCACCTAATTGCGCGCCAATAAGGAGAAATCCTTATCGGAAAGCCCCCTCCTCCCCGGGAATGACCTGGTTGTCAATATTGTGATTTTTTAATATTATTTGTGAATAATTAATTATTAAATTATATAATAAGGAAATATTTATTTTATGTGGATATAAATGAAGGAATTAATGCTGAGGTGTTTTATCAGTGTTTTGTCAGAATGGAGGTGTTGAAAATCATCTGTATGTGGATTTCGATCATTCTCCGTTTTGAATTTGGAAAAACATTCTTCTACAAAGTTGTAGAGAATTAAATTTCCTATGGAATGGACAGAAGATTCAAATTTTGCTGATAAAAGGCTATTTATTATTAATTATTGAAGTTTCGAAATAATTAATTTTTGGGGTTATAAATATTTTTTTTACAAAAAACATTTTTAATATGGTGGGACCCACTTGTGGAGTGTTGAGATTGTGATGTGGTGTGCTAAGAAAAAAAATTAAATTTAATAATATTTTATTAAATATTCTTCTTTGACGTTCTAAGTATTTTCCTATAAATAGGGTGCTTAGGTTAGAATTGGAAATCACACCAGAATCTGAAGTTTTCTCTCTCTATAATATCGAGTGTATTTTTTTGAGTATTTAAATATCTTTAGTGTTTCTATACAGTGCAAGTTTTCTTCAGCATTATATCTGATATTCCAGTCATAAGTATTATTCTATTGAGGTAAAGGATGTTATTTTTTTCGTAAATGATATTATTTCTTTCAATATCATTATACCAAAATATTAGTATGAATTTTATTATGAAATTTTTACCTTTTTATATCGAGGTTACTATTCATATATATGACACTATTCACGTATACCGCATTATTCATGAATATGGTACTATTCATGAAGTATGATTTTTCTTGTGAATTTTTTTTTTGTGTCGGGGTTACTATTCACGTATACGACACTATTCACAGAAAAATTAAATTTTCTTTTCTTTGTCCAAGTTGTCTATTATGATTATTATCTTTGATTGTATCCATGTTTTGATCTTCATTCTTAAATTTTGCTCCACAATTGATTATTATGGAGTATTTTTGAACTTGGATAAACTAAAGTATGAATCCCTAATCTTTGTCATTTTATCTCTCTGGATTTATTTTCTTGAAAATATTTTTATCATTCTCAGTCCTAAATGGCGATATAACTGAATATCTTTGGCCTGTAGTGCAAAGATGAGTGATTACCTGATTAATATCTTTGGCCTGGTAGTGCAAAGATGGACAGGTGTTGAGATGAACATGACCAACTGGTGATACGAATGAATATCTTTGGCCCGTAGTGAAAAGATGAATATTTGATTCAAAATGTATATTGATTGATGTTGCAGTGATAAAATATTGATGATGGACTTTTAAATCATAGAAGATAATAGACGTCATTCTCTACTTAACTCTTCTAATGAATTGTTATTTCCGCTGCGAATATTGATTTAAAGCTTGTTGCCATTATATTTTATCTGATTTATTTAAGGCTAACAATAATTTGTTTTTCATTATCTTAGTCATAATATTCTTTACTTGGCTAGTTGAGCTCACCCTTTTTCTTTTTGTTCCATTTTTCTTCTTAGGAGGCGAGAATATATCGGGAACTAGTTGGGGTGTGGAGTGATGGGTCAAGACAGTTATTTTAGCAGTCCTCACTATTTTGTAAAATAGTGTATCAATAATTATAATGAGGACTTATTTGAGTTTGGATATTGTCTAGAAGATAATATTTATATTTAAACTCACATCATATGTGTTGTCGTATTTTGCATGACAATTGTAATAATGAAGTTGTAATTATTTTCTGTACAATGTATTTGGCAACTCAGAATGGGTTGTGTGGACCTATTTTTGGGGCGTCACAGTTGGTATCAAAGCTTAGGGATGTGGTCTCTGGCAGAAATTGGGGAATAGAACTGAAAGTAGTATGCACACAAGCCAATCATGTTTGATGATAAAGCATATACTTTGAAACAATCTTATTCATTTATTAATAAAAAGTATTAATTTATTAAAGGCTTTTAATTATCTACATGATGCTGTTTTATAATATGTGATAAACCCATAGTTTTAAGCAATGCTTTTAGAATAATGATGATGATCATTCTATTGAGATCTAAATTCTTAGAAAGCTTAAAACTAAAATAGTTCCCAATCATTGGATTACTAAATTGGGGATTAGTGAATCCGGATAGATTGGTACATACGTTGCTTGCTCATTAGATGAGGATGATTGATCTCATGATCATTTGTGTGGAGACACTAAAACAAGTATGTAGGTGCTTATTAGAGAATAAGTTCACTGAACGTGGCTCGCTAAGGAATACCTAATGGAGTTTTACTTGCCTGTCAATAGGAATTCCTGTAGTGATAGTAGTACAAGTGATCCTTGGACTTGAGATCATCATAGTATCTTGTGTATGATGAGTTATACTTTGACTTATTCCTTAAGACCCTTAGGGTATATCAAAGGGTATGCTTGGGTATAATAAGTTGTACATGGAGATAATGTATGATCAATAAAGAATCTACCACTTCTATTAAAAGAAGAGAAATTTCCTATGTGATTCTATAAATGACAACCCCAAGAGTCCTCTCTGCGGCGAATGAAATTAGAAAGGAGTTTCTAATTTGCATTATTTGGAGTTGTGCATTTAAGGATCGAAATACATATAATTAAATAAAATAAGACTTGAAAGTAATTCCATGTCTTATATTTAATTGGGACATTGTATGGTGGAATGATTGAATTGTACGATAACTATTTACTCAAAGGTTCTTTTATGATTAATGTTAAAATCTATATTATCTGGAAAATTGTTGATCGCTAGGGAGGCTTATCCCTATTGTAGAATAAATATTATTTATTTAAATAAATTAATTGTTTAATTTATTTATTTAAATAAGATTTGAATTGTTCTAATTGATTTATTCACAACCGGTTTAATATGGAGAACCTAAAGGGTCACACCATAAAAGGAAGAATAATTATTTAAGAAGTTAATGGCATAATCGTAATAATATGTTATGTATATTTAATTTAATCTATGGTGATAGAATAAATTAAATAGCTTAATATTTATTATTTAATATTTTAGAAATATTAAATATAAATTAATAAGAGGAGTCTTATTAATATTATTACAATTATTATTATTTTAATTTCTAAAAGAGTTTAGGAATTAATTTAATATAAGTACTCTCATTTATTCCTAATTGGATTAGGAAAGAAAATTAGTTAAAGGAGTTTAATTAATTATCCCTAATAAGATTAGGGAGCCCCTTTAATTAAAAGGGTTTAATTAAATAATACCTTATTTTAATAGGGTTACTTGATATATTTATAAGAGGAGTCTTATATCAGATATCAAGACGACGTTATTATTCCAATTGTTGGAGAGTACGCTCCTTTTTTTCTATAGAGATAGAAAAACTAGGGTTTAGCCAACCACCCATCTTCTTGAATCCTTCTTCTTCCTTGGTGGATCACCTCTAGAGGCCAAACACTTGGGTGGCTAACGTTGATCAAAGGAAGGAACCAAACCCGGTGAATTCAAGTTGAACGCGAAAGGATTTGGAGGTGAACTTGTACCTGAGGAAGCTCGATCTTCAAGGGTATGATTTTATTCTTTATCTTTTCATTTAATTAATAATTGTGCATAAAGGGTGATCCGGGTATATGGTTTGTAAAAAAATTTTAAACTCTGATTTTTACACGTTTCCGCTTATTTATGCAATTTGATCAGGCATACATGAATATTACAAACCCTAAAGTGGCATCAGAGCCAAACTTTTATGCGAATTATTAATTGTTTTAATTTGATATGTATATTGATATGTGTTTAGAACAATTTAATTAGGCATAATTTTATTGTATAAATTTTTTTTTTTAAAAAAAAAAAAAAAAAAAAAGGAATTAATTAATTTCCGTGAATCATTGGAAATAAATTTTGGAAATCCTTGAAATTTCGTGGCCCAACATCCATCTAGTTTTATATATATATATATATATATATATATATATATATATATATATATATAGTAACTTTATTATTATATATATATTATATATCCTACCGATTTGGTTTTAAAAGTAACAGATTTAAAAGTGGCTAATAATTTTTTTTTTCCCTTTCAAAGGCTATTCACGTGTATTGCTATGTATTCGTGATTGCTTTTGTTATTTTATGGTGGCACAAATCACAAATTCCTATTATATATATATAATAGTTTTGGTACTAATATATATATATATATATATTATTATTATATATATTAATAATTTTATAATTAAAATAAAAGTTTATTTTAATTTTAAAATAAAAGGTTTATTTTAATCTTAAAATAAAAATGTTTATTTTAATTTTAAAATTAAATTTCATGCTAACTAATTAGAGTTGGAATTAGATTCCATGATAACTAATTGGAGTTGAAATTGGATTACGTGTTTCCTTAAATAAAGGAGTTTATTTAGATATGAAATAAGATTTCATATTATTCAAAATAAAAGAGTTTATTTGTGAATAGGAAAAGAATGGAGTCTTTCCTTAAGTAAAGGAGTTTATTTAGATATGAAATTAGATTTCATATTATTCAAAATAAAAGAGTTTATTTGTGAATAGGAAAAAATTTGTGTCTCCTTTAATAAAAAAGTTTTTTTAACATGGAATTGGATTCCATAATTAATTAAAATAAAGGAGTTTATTTTGATTAAAATTTTGATTAAAATAAAATAGTTTATTTTATTCAAAATTAGATAAATTAAAATAAAATAGTTTTTTTTTTTATTTAAATTTGGATTAAAATAAAGGTGTTTATTTTGATTCAAAATTAGATTTTATACTAACTAAATTTTGCCCATTAAATGATATCAATATATATATTAAATGTTTATTACTCATAAGATGAATGTTATTTATTGATACATATGGAGATGTGTATGATAATAAATGGGATTGATTATGGACTATTGACCAATGTGATTGGATTTTATTTTAGTTGGATGCATGAATGTATGGGTTTTATTAAATGGGGTCCGCTACTACCTCGTCTTCTCTAATTTTTTCGAATGTAAATTCTATCTCCTCCTATGTACTTCCCTCGATTGCTTTGCTTCAAGGTTTCTATTTATTTTAAATAGTTTTGTAATAGGAATAGTTAGAATTAATTTTAAAAATTGGAGATCAAGGAGCAAGGAGCGCTTAAAGACCCGTTTGTAATGGAGCAGGGTTTAAATGTAATAGTTATATTTAAATATTATTCCTTGCACCCCTAAGGGTTTGACCTTTTGGTTCACTTGGTGGCTCTAGTGAACCAAACTAGAATAAAAGTCCATAATCAATCCGAGTAGAATATAGTATTTTATATGTGCATGCTTATACTATATATATTATATATTATGAAAACATGCTTTCAGATATTCATTAATACGACGTATTTATTTATATATATATGTGCATGCTACGCTAAACAAGATGAGACAAATTAATAACAAACCTCAATTTTTTTTATATTAAGTCCTAAGCGTTCAAAGATATTTGGAATATCGAACGTCGCCTTCTAGCATGATAAAATTAATAGAGTATTAAATATTTAATATGAGTTTGTTGTGTCACCACAAGGCAAGTATTAAGTATTTAAGATGTTAATTTATCACATTTGATGCTTATAAAGAAAATTGAACATTATTGTTTTGTTGTGTCACCACAAGGATGATATTTTTCTTTTTTGAATATATGGAGTGCTAGGTCGGACTTAACTTGGATAATTTTGATTCGGATATGCCACAACTTGATCAAAATAATCGAAGAGGCAAAAGAAAAGGAGTTGCATAGTTGATGTAATTGACAAAAGTTGTCTACCTATTTATTTATATATAGTTTGTTGTGTCACCACAAGGCTATATACATTTGAAATGGGATCCTTATTCTCACTAGCAGATCTTTAATTAGATTTTGCCGAACTATATATATTGAGGGTAATATAGTTTGAAGAAAATAGTGGGAGATACCAATTTAAAACAAGACCTAATTTATTTTGGTAATTAATAAAAGAATGTATGTTAAAATGTTGTTAATTACAAATTCATTTACAAAATTTTACAATGTCTTAATTACTATCAACTGCGAAACATATTAGATGTTATTTAAGCGGACCAGTATTAAATGGATTGGTTAAGGAATATGAGAATAGTTCTCATGTAATGAAAAGCTATCTTATGTCCTTAATACGTTTATCCCTCGCAATGGTTGCGCATAATGCCCTCGAGGAAGAGATTGCTACTTTTAGAAAGTGGCAAAATGATGCTGATTGGCTCAATGCATCATGCTCGCATCCATGAGTAACGAAGTTTGCCACAAGCATGAAACTATGGATGTTCTTACTATATTCCTGCACATCAAGTAGTTGATGGTGAGGAAAGTAGGACTGATAGATATGAGATATTTAAGGAGCTCTTCCGATCTAGAATGACCGATGACACTACAGTACAGATAAAAGTCCTTAACATTATCAATTTGATTGATCAATTAGGACAACGAGTTTTGTCATGGATGGAGAGTTGAGCCAAGATTTGATCTTGCACTCACTCCCGGACTCCTTTCACAATTGTTGTGAATTTTTCATATGAACAAGCTAGATATCAGCCTCGCTGATTTGCTTAACATATTAAAAAATGTTAAAAGTCACTTTCCAACCAAGAAAGATCAAGTCTTACTAGTAGGGGCCAAAGGATCTTCTGAAAAGAAGAACGATCCAAAGAAGGTAAATAGAAAGGCGTAAACAAAGGATAATAAGAGCAAAACTGATACGGATAGCAAAGGAGTTTGCTTCCACTGTAATAAGCCTGGACACTGGAAAGAAACTGCGAGAAGCATCTTGCAAAGGCTAACCAAAGAAGCTTAGTGAAGTTTTGGTTACAAATACAAATTTGTTCATGATTTAAAATAATTTTTTCTTTAAGTCAAGGTTCTACTTGGGTATTGGATACCGACTTTGGTTATCATAAATATAGATTTATGAAGGGACCAAGTAGAAGTAGAAAGTTAAACAAAGATAAGTAATCCCATGTGTGGAGGCTGAAGCAAAGGTTCTTTGCATTAGCTATAGAAACTTATAGTTTAGCACTTGCTACGGACAAATCTATTAATTCAATAAGTTGTTATTGTATTCCAATTCTTGTTAGAAACATTATTTCTATTTTATTTTTGGACAATAAAATTTTTGGTATTATAATTAAGAACAATTGTTGTTCTATTTATAATAATAATGTTTCAGTATAGAATCGAAAGATTACTTAATGGATTTTGTATACTTGACTTACGTGAAAAATTATTTTGTAAATTGAACAAACTAGTATAAGAAAAGGAGATGATCATTCAAAGAGTTGAATGTATGTATTTGTTGAAATACAAGTGTGAATTATATGAAAGGTTCAAAGAATTCAGAAGTGAAACAAATTGGCAAAGTATTAAGATTCTTTGATTAGATCAAGGAATAATAACTTGTGCAATAAGTTTCTAGATCATCTCAAATGGTTTTCTCAAAATGGACACATCCTGATACGCAATAATTGATTGATGTATCTGAATGAAAAATCGTACCTTGTTGGACATGGTGCGATCCATAATGATTTTACCGACATTCCAGTATCCTTCTGGGATAATGTCCTAGAAATGGCTGCATATCTACGAAAAGGTAACCTCAAAATCCAGCCCCAAGACTCCATAAAAGTTATGGACAGGGAGGATTCCTAATCTTAAGTATGTTAAGATAAGGGGTTGTCCAACTTATGTGAAAAGGTTTTGAAGGATAAGCTTGGGACAAAATTTGACATGTACAGATTTGTGGGACATCCTAAAGTAAGTTCGGGGCATATGTTCTATAATCCTATATAGCAAAAGGTGTTTATTGAACACGCCGCCTTCTAAGATAAAGGTGTTTATCATTGAAGGGGCTAGTGGAGGATAATAGATCTTGAAGAGTTCAAGAACCACAAAACACTATAAGTCAAATAAGAGGAACACGTAGATGAACCTATTGTACCACAAGCCAGAATCGTAAATCGGAATAATCTTGAAGATACCTAGGAGGTATGGATTCATCATAGATGATGATGATGAGGTACGCATCATAGAAGATGATGATCCGATTACATCTGATCTTGCAGAAGAGTTCTAGTGTGTACAAAAGGGACAAATGGGAAGCCGTGACATTCCTAATATTATATGTTGATATACTACGGATAAGGAATGACATACTAATGCTACAATCAATAATGATAAAGTTGTCTAAACATTCCTCCATGAATGGTTTGGGAAGAGTATCTTAATTGGGGATAAAATCTATATAGATAGATACAAGAGGATGCTCGACTTAACCCGAGGAACGTATATTCATTTGATGCTAAAGTCGTTTAGCATGGCAAACTCTAAGAGATGTCTCATGTCGATGAGCTATGGAGTGTATCTCTCTTAATAGTCCCCACAGACTCTCGAAAAAGAGAGGTCGCATGAGTGACAATCATGTATGCAATGAAATGTACGAGACACGATGTTGATCGGTCATATTATGGAGAAGTTCACTATGAGTCGGTGAAAACATCTTAAAAGTGCTTACCCAAGCACTAAGGATGTGATCATATTCATGGTGGGTCTAAATTAAAACTAGATGGCTTAATGACTCAAGTTTTCAAAGCAGCATCAAGATGATAGAAAAATCCACTTTAAGATAAAGCGTTATCTTGAGCACAAAGTGCGATGAATTGGAAAGGTTCCAAACAAAAGAAAGAGTTCTTTGGTTTAGTGATAAAGACAAAGTATATAGCTATAAATGAAGGCGCAAGTTGATTGTTTGGATTAAAAGTTCATTACGTAACTAGGAATAGTTCCTAAGTCTCATCTTGGATCTAAACATGTGTTGTGGAACTTTCATTTGATTATTAGAATCATTGAGAGCTGGGAAATCACTATAGAGATAGTGGACTCTCATGAACAACATTACATATCCATTAACTAAAGCTTATCCAACAGCAGGATAATCGTCACTTAGAGAAGAAGAGTATGAGATACCATGGCGATTGGCTTTAGTGCAAGTGGGAGATTGAAAGTAGTATGCACACAAGCCAATCATGTTTGATGATAAAGCATATACTTTGAAACAATCTTATTCATTTATTAATAAAAAGTAATAATTTATTAAAGACTTTTAATTATCTACATGATGCTGTTTTATAATATGTGATAAACCCTTAGTTTTAAGCAATGCTTTTAGAATAATGATGATGATCATTCTAATGAGATCTAAATTCTTAGAAAGCTTAAAACTAAAATAGTTCCCAATCATTGGATTACTAAATTGGGGATTAGTGAATGGGATAGATTGGTACATCGTTGCTTGCTCATTAGGCGAGGATGATTGATCTCATGATCATTTGTGTGGAGACACTAAAGCAAGTATGTAGGTGCTTATTAGAGAATAAGTTCCTTTGAACATTGGCTCGCTAAGGAATACCTAATGGAGTTTTACTTGCTGTCAATAGGAATTCTGTAGTGATAGTAGTACAAGTGATCCTTGGACTTGAGATCATCATAGTATCTTGTGTATGATGAGTTATACTTTGACTTATTCCTTAAGACCCTTAGGGTATATCAAAGGGTATGCTTGGGTATAATAAGTTGTATACGGAGATAATGTATGATCAATAAAGAATCTATCACTTATTAAAAGAAGAGAAATGTCTATGTGATTCTATAAATGACAACCCAGCTTGTCCTTGGTTAAGCGAATGAAATTAGAAATGAGTTTCTAATTTGCATTATTTGAGTTAATGCATTTAAGGATCGAAATACATATAATTAAATAAAATAAGACTTTGACAATAATTCCATGTCTTATATTTAATTGGGACATTGTATGGTGGAAGAATTGAATTGTACGGTAACTATTTACTCAAAGGTTCTTTTATGATTAATGTTGAAATCTATATTATCTGGAAAGTCGTTGATCGCTAGGGAGGCTTATCCTATTGTAGAATAAATATTATTTATTTAAATAAATTAATTGTTTAATTTATTTATTTAAATAAGATTAGAATTATTCTAATTGATTTATTCATTAGGTTTAATATGGAGAACCTAAAGGGTCACACCATAAAAGGAAGAATAATTATTTAAGAAGTTAATGGCATAATCGTAATAATATATGTTATGTATATTTAATTTAATCTATGGTGATAGAATAAATTAAATAGCTTAATATTATTATTTAATATTTTAGAAATATTAAATATAAATTAATAAGAGGAGTCTTATTAATATTATTACAATTATTATTATTTTAATTTCTAAAAGAGTTTAGGAATTAGTTTAATATAAGTACTCTCATTTATTCCTAATTGGATTAGGAAAGAAAATTAGTTAAAGGAGTTTAATTAATTATCCTTAATAAGATTAGAGAGCCCCTTTAATTAAAAGGGTTTAATTAAATAATACCTTATTTTAATAGGGTTACTTGATATTTTTATAAGAGGAGTCTTATATCAGATATCAAGACGACGTTATTATTCCAATGGTTGGAGAGTACGCTCCTTTTTCTATAGAGATAGAAAAACTAGGGTTTAGCCAACCACCCATCTTCTTGAATCCTTCTTCTTCCTTGGTGGATCACTTCTAGAGGCCAAACACTTGGGTGGCTAACGTTGATCAAAGGAAGGAACCAAACCCGGTGAATTCAAGTTGAACGCGAAAGGATTTGGAGGTGAACTTGTACCTGAGGAAGCTCGATCTTCAAGGGTATGATTTTATTCTTTATCTTTTCGTTTAATTAATAATTGTGCATAAAGGGTGATCCGGGTATATGGTTTGTAAAAAAATTTTAAACTCTGATTTTTACACGTTTTCACTTATTTATGCAATTTGATTGCGCACATGAATATTACAAACCTAACAAGAACAACAAGGGGAGAGACGAGTAAATCCTTCGCTAGTGTGTCCTACCTAAGCTTATTTGTTGGTTGGTCAGAATATAGGGGTATTATGTGGCATGTCAATTTGTTTAATTAACCCTTTTTGTGTGGCAGTATTTGAGAATGGCATCTAAAAATGTTGAGATGAGCAATGGAGCACATGAGACCATTGAGACACTAACAATCAACAACCAGGATAATGTGCATCAGGAAGGAAATATTCTTCCTGTAAACAACACCACTAATCAAATGATGAATGATAGGATGTTTAGAAGCTTTTTGAAGTTTATGTAAAACCAAACGAGAGAGACTCTTGTTCAAAATGCAGGTGATGGCAACTTACGGCTGGTCACTGCCAAGCAATTCAAGGAGTTGGGACTGCCGGAGTTTTTGGGAAATTCGGATCCGATCAAGGCAAAAACGTGGGTTAAGCAAATTGCCCAAATATTTGATGTCTTGGAATGGATGGAGGAACAGAAGGTTCCATCCGCCACCTTTATATTCCGTGGTGAGGCAGATTACTGGTGGAAATCTTTAAAGCGTACCTAGTCTGCCGCACTTAATATATCTTGGGAAGCATTCCAGAAACTATTAAATGACAAGTACTTTCCTGAAAGTATTCATCATATGAAGAAGGTAAAGTTTATCATACTGGAACAGAACAACATGATTTTGTCTTAGTATGTGGCTAAGTTCGCAGAATTCGTCAATACCTCATTTCTCACAAATTTTCTCTATATTAAGATGTTGTGAACATGGCTAAATTATTAGAGCAAAATAACGAGTCTGTTCAATCGGGGGACTACAACTAGGGTCGTACCAGTGGCAGCAGTCATCGGAGCAATGACAACTAGTGGGGAGGAAAATATCGGGACAGAAGCAGTAACCACTATGGTGGTAATCGTGGCCATGATAGTAGAAAAAATAAGTCAGGGGAGATTTCAAAAAGAGAAGGTACAATAATGACAACTTGAAGACGTCAGTACTAGCATCAAATGTTTCTAGGGGAGGAGAATGACCACCTGTCGTATGTTATAAATGCGGGAAAGAGGGACACATCAGTCCAAACTACCCACAACAATTCAAGGTGTGTTATAACTGTAGAAAGGAAGGTCAGATAGCTCGAGATTTTCATGTAGTGAAACCAAGTCCAGTGGGGATGGTGACCCCAAAGGCTGTCCCAGACAAGTCAAAGTCAACGGTTCAAGGGAAAGCGTTTGTTGTGACGTCCCAAAATGCGAAGAACCCATACGAGGTGATCACGGGTAAGTTAATCATAAACTCTTGCAAAGTTTATACCTTATTAGATACCAGTTCTACCCATTCTTTTATCTCTCCTACTTGTGCTCAACGTTTGAACTTGACTCATGAGAAATTAGACTTTGACTTATCTGTTGAAACTCCGTTAGGAGAAACAGTCATTGCATCGACTATTTATAAATCTTGTTTGATTCAAGTTGGGACCATTACATTACCTGTTAATCTCATCTCTTTGAAAATACTTGCATTTGATGTGATTTTAGGGATTGATTGGTTAACCACTCATCATGCTAAAATTAATTATTTTCGTAAGGTTGTTAGTTTTCATATCCCTAACCAACCTGTTATACGAATTCAAGAAACCAAACCACTAAAGTTAATCACTGTCATATCAAGCCATAAAGCCATTCGTTTATTGAAAAAAGTATGTCAAGCTTTCTTAGCCCATGTCATGGATTTAAACAAAAATACGTCAAATTTGAATGGTATTTCTATTGTTAGTAAATTTCCTGACGTATTTCCTGAAGAAATTTCTGGCCTACCCCCAGAGCGTGCTATCGAATTTTGTATCGACCTTGAACCCAGTACAAAACTCATTTCCAAAACTCCATATCGAATGGCTCCTATTAAACTTCAGGAGTTAAAAACCCAACTACATGATTTTTTGGATATTGGTTTCAGTCGTCCTAGTACATCTCCTTGGGGTGCTTCTATTTTATTCGTAAAGAAGAAAGATGGGAGTATGCGACTTTGTATTGACTATCAGGAGTTGAACCATGTCACCATCAAAAATAGGTACCAACTATCTCGCAATGATGACCTATTTGACCAGTTGCAAGGTGCTAAGTTCTTCTCAAAAATTGATCTTCGTTATGGATATCGTCAGTTAAAGATTAAAACTGATGACATTCCAAAAACTGCTTTCAGGACTCGGTACAGGCATTATGAATTCCTAGTCATGTCTTTTGGGTTGACTAATGCTTTTGTGGCTTTCATGGATATGATGAACCCAATATTCAAGGAATATTTGGATCATTTTATGGTTGTCTTTATTGATGACATCCTCATCTATTCCAAAAGTCGTGAAGATCATGAGCAACACTTGAGGCCGATACTCCAAAAGCTTCGTGAAAATAAGCTATATGCCAAGTTGAAGAAATGCGAGGTCTAGCTTGAAGAAGTTGAATTTCTTGGGCACATGCTATCGAAGTATGGAATATATCAGTTGACCCAGAAAAGATTGAAGCAATACAAAGTTGGGAGCAACCTAAGTCTGTAACCGAAGTACGTAGCTTTTTGGGCTTAATTGGTTATTATCGAAGATTCGTGGAAGGATTTTCTTGAATCTCTACTCCATTATCTCAGCTGACTCGAAAAGATACAAAATTCGAATGGAGTGAGGAATGTGAGAAGAGTTTCCAAGAATTCAAGAGGAGACTCATTTCGGCACCTGTTTTGACAATACCATCAGGTTTGGAGGGATTTGTCATTTCTAGCAATGCTTCAGGTAAAGTTTTAGGATGTGCTCTCATGCAACATGGAAAAGTCATAGCTAATGCCTCCAGACAACTCAAATAATATGAGAGGAATTATCCTACTCATGATCTAGAGTTGGCAGCAGTCGTTTTCGCATTGAAGATCTGGAGGCACTACCTATATGGGCAGAAAGTGGAGATCTATTCAGATAATAAAAGCCTTAAATATTTCTTCACCCAAAAGGAACTCAACATGCGAAAACAACGTTGGCTCGAGCTTTTGAAAGATTACGACCACACCATCTAATACAATCCTGGAAAAGTAAATGTGGTAGCTGTTGCATTGAGTAGAAGATCGTATGCGAGTACGAGTGCGATGTTGTTAACACAAAGACCTATTTTGTAAAACTTACAAAGAATGGAGATAGAGTTAAAGGCTCCAAGTACCCACGTGATGATATCAAATATACGAGTAGAACCAACTTTAATCGTTAAAGTTAAAGTCGCTTTCCGCCATGCAGACCAGAAATGATGCGTATGAAGAAGAAAGTACAAGAAGATGCTATTCCAGAAGCAAGAATCGATGAAGAAAGAATACTTCGAATTAACTCCAGACTTTAGGTTCCTAACGACTTTGATTTAAATTACAAAATCATGATGGAGGCACACAACACACCGTTTGCAATCCATCTTGGAAGTACCAAAATGTATCGTGATCTTCAACATACATTTTGGTGGAGTAATATTGTAACAAATCAAGATTTTATTATTTGTAATTTAAAATATTTATTAAATGAAATAAATATTTTATTGATGTTGTTGTTGTTAGTAAATATTTGTGAATTCAATTTATTTATTAGATAATATTCTAATTTAATTTAATTAAATAGTTAGAGATGGAATGTTATGTTTTAATTTAATAATTAAAATGTTATGTGAATTTATTAAGTAAAATTATAATGAGATTATAATTTTATGATATTTATTTAAGTGAAAAATTTATTTAAAATATAGTATGTGTAATTAGCTTATTTAATTAATGTTGGGTATGGGATCTAAATAAATAATTTATGAGTTATTGAAATTAATTATTATGAGATAATGTTCTAATTTTATTTCATAATTAAGTTAGAGAGTTGATATGGATTAAATGAATTATTTTAATGTTTTTAATTTAATTTGGTAATAAAAGTGTGACAATAAACTATGTTATAAATGATTTATTAAAATAAATTAAAGGAGTTTAATTTAGCTTTTGCCAAACAAGGCTTAAAGATATTAAGTCTTTATTTTTTTAAAGTGTTTTGCCCAAACATAGGCTTTTAAATTTTGAATTTGAATTATAATAAATAAAATAAATCAAAATAATATATATAATATTTTATAACTTATATGTAATTATTATAATAATAATTATATGGTAGTTACATACATTTATGAAAAATACATTTTATTTATGTGAAAAGCTTTTGGCTTAGGCCTAAGAAGAGAAAAGAAAAGAAAAGAAAGAATATAGAGAGAGTTTGCAAAGAGAAGTTTGTGAGAATTTGAGAGAGAGTTATGTGATTAGAAGTAGTTATGCGTGGTTAGCAAGGATTATCCAAGAAATTGAAGGTATATTTTCAAAGCTTAAAATATATATATATATATATATATATATATATATATATATATATATATATATATATGAATATTTTATATTCAAGAGTCTTATGTTTTTGTGAATTAATGTTGGGTGAATTTTATTATAAACTGAATTGTTGTACTTATATGTATTTGTGATGTTAGAACTAGCATCTAGATAAGGATTTAGTGTACAAATTACTTTCTTTACGTTCAAAAATAGGAATAAAATTGTTTACGGTAAAGGATATATATATATATATATATATATATATATATACGGCTTGTGAAAGTACCAAATTTGATAGTTAGTTTGTAAGCTAATAGATAAATTGAGTCTTGAATATGTTAATTCGATAAGAAACGAAGAGAATATAGTTTGAATGAATTAATTTGGTGTATAATTATGGTCACAATGTTAATTTTTTCAATAATGTCAAAATTGGAGTTTTTGGTTTAAAACATGACATTCAAGGATTTAAATTTTTTGAAGTTGTTGTTTAGTTGTTTTAAATCAGTATATATATGATGGGTAATGTTTATATGTAATCTAGGTAAGTTATACGTGAAAAATTGGGTGCTAGAAATTAAGATGCGGGTCAAATTAGCTTTGTTTTTGTTCTTCGTCTTTGGGCGTAATTGGTCTTGTGATTGTTAACATTCATGGCCGTGAATACAACATTATGATCTGCAGCCATAACGCCTGTGCCTATGCCTCGGCCATTAAAGTGCGACTCACGACCGCAATGACGTTCTCGTAAAGCCCAGGGGCACCGCATTCTTAGGTTAGCAGAATGGCCAGAAAATTTGTTTTTGTTACACAAAGTCTGTAATTGTTGATAAGGTGCAATATTATGACTGTAAAAATGTGATTGTTGTTAATCGTGGTATTATAGTACTAAGAATGAGAATTTTATTAACAATTATCGATTTTTGTTATTACATTACTAGCGGGACTTGACTATATGATTAAAATCAATCCATACATGAAATAGATACTTACTTGTATATAGAGTATATGTAGTAACTAATTGTGTCATAATGACACGTGTATAGGATATTGTGAATCGAATTATTATGGTTTAGCTTACACGTATGGCAAGTTTTCTTTATCCTACTTTGTTTACAATTGAGCAAGTTTCTAAACCTTACCTCTTGATATTGAGCAAGTTTTCTTATCTTTAACTTGTTTCTTAGTATACAAGTTCTCTAACTCTATTGTTACGATTGTGAAAGTTTCTTAACTCTAATTATATCGTGTAAGTTTTCTTTACTCTACCTTGTTTATTATTAATCAAGTTATTTCTAATCCTATTTATACAATTTAATTATGTTCATGCAAAACTAGTTAACCTAACTCTTACTTTGAGATGGTTTCCTACTTTAATTTGTTTCTTAGCATGCAAGCTTCTAAATTTTGATACACATATGTTGAACAAGTTCTATCGTTCAATTTGCTATTTATTATGCATGCTCAATTTGCTTTTACTATGCATGCTCAATAACTCAGTTCTGTTCCTACTTATGTTGAACAAGTTCTAGAGCTTAACATTGTTCAAGCAAGGAATGTTATGTTATTCAATGCATATGTTGTTAGTTCATTTCTACAGCATGATCTTAATATGTTTTTTATTCCTTTATGACTTATTTCATAGCATATTGTGATTATATTTTATTCAACTAATCCTTAGTTAATGTTCGTTAACCTCTAAATTACCTTGAAACTTATCCAAACCAAACTTACTTTTATTCGGACCTGTATTCTAAATACTGAGATGAACAACCCTATTACAGGGAATTATTTACACGTAAGCGTTTAGATGTTTGTGCATAATACATTATACGAATGGCTGATCCCCCTAAGTACGAGAAGTCCCTACTGTCATATGACTGTTTAAGTTTAAGTTGATAGAATACTTATAACTATGGACATAGTTCGTGGTCTTATGACCCTTAGATATATATTTCAAATTTTGTTCCTGATTATCATTGATAGAGAATATTATTCATTTCTATTAAGCCTATTCATTTGGAAGTTGTTATGTTATATTATTTATTGTCACTTCAAGTGAGCATTTGTTTGCTCACTCTTGCTTATATAACCATTACAGCTAAAGTTGAGAAGGTTGATGAACCTACCACTAGTAAAGGAAAAGGAAAGATGAATAAGTGTTGAAGACTTGTAAACCTATTGACTTTTATATTGTCAGAATCTACTTTAAATGTTGGGATGTAGTTATTTAATTTTCCACACTTGATGTTTGTATTTAAAGGTTAGATAACCTGGGAGATTTTATTTAACTTATTGATGTAATCCTTTAATGGGAAGGTTCACTGTTAAATTTTATTATGTTTGGGTAGTTAGACATGAATGTTTTTATCAAATGAACACCAAATCTTGTGGGAATGAAGTACCCAGATTTGGATCAAAGCATTAGGTTATGAACCTCAGGTGGGGAAAAGCCTTAGGGAGTAACCTTTGAAAATATAGTGGTGATAAACTCTTATCGAGTTTTAAGGAAAAAGTAATAAAACACTTATGTGCTTATTTGATTGCAACCTATGTGCTCGTGAGTGTCGATTAGTAATGATTAGTAATTAAAACTTAAAATTTTGGTTGTGATGACAGATTGACCGGGTTAGAATTTTTTGTCAATTTATCGACTCGAGTGTCAAGTGTTCAACAAATGATTTCAAGTAATTAGGCTAAAGATTATTTAAAGGAGTACAATTTAAGTGTTATTGGACTGACCCAATTCAGCATGTCAGTTTATATTCATTTGGGCCTTCTAATTAAGCATCAGTCGTGCTACTTCTAATCAGCCCATGCCCAGACATATAAAGGAATAAAGCCATGCCAACATTTATTCACATGTGGGCCGCCTACTTTACTTAGCTTATTAACATGATTTAAGCATAATCCATGCAAAGTTACAAAACTATCACGTGGGCCACTTGCCTTCTAAATGTGCTTGTTATATAACAAGTTTTCAATTCACACGTGGAATGCAAAATGACTACATGGATTAATAATTACATTAAATGGCTTCCATACAAATCAAATCACACGGTTTTAGCAGCTTGGTTTCACGCGGCAAGAAGAGTCCAGACACGACAAGGATTGTTGGCTTTTAAATTCTATTGTAATTAGGATTTCTTTTTAATTAGAATTTCTTTTCCAAATTGACTTCTATTAGGGTTATAGTTTATAAATTCCTATTAGGATTTGGATTGTTTTGAGTAGTATAAATAGAGGTCCAAGTTGATGTAATCATATACATTATACATTATTCATCATTCAATAAACTTGTGAGATTTTTCTCTACTTTTGGTTCTTTGAAGAATTCCTAAGAAATAAGTATTTTTCTTAGTTATTTCTTTGAGATTCAATTTGACTTATCATACAACAATTCATAGTTGTGTGTGGCGTCTTCTACCGCATCAATTGTCGATTGTACCGAGATTACCGCTTCAATATAAGCGAGGGGTCAAGGTGTCGTTGGTGTCCATTAAACGCATAATTTCGAATGCGAGTAATTGTACCAAGATTACCGTCTACATATAGGCGAGGGGTTAAGGTGTTGCAAGCAATTCACCCAACAACTGTGCTAGAAATGATCGGGGCGACGACCACCTCACGCAAGCGTACCGTGGAGTCTATCAGGTTGTTAGGATGGCTAATGTAGGAGAATCCAGTCAGGTTAGAGAGGAAGGACCCCAGATGCATAGAGAGAAGGAGCCTCGTGACATTTAGGTGGTTTGGGAACAACTACGGCCACAAGAGTCATCTCCATTGGTTACAGTGGTTGAGTAGGAGGGTTTACCTGATGAGGATGATGAGATAGAGACGGACGAGGAAGACCCTGTGGAGCTGCCACAGTCGAATGAGGATGAGGAGGACGAGGAGGATGAGATTCCACTAAACTTGATCGTTGGCCATATGTACGATGAAGTATACGGCTGCAATGTGGAACTTCAAGATAGCGTTGAGGAGTTGGAAGAGATAGTAGCTGGACAGTAAACCTTAATGGCACAGAAGGATAACGAGATCCAGGATCTAGAGGAACGTCTCAGTAATGTCGAAGGGAAGCTGGTCCACACTAAAGGAGGAAACGAGTAATTGATAGAGGAGATCGCAGAACTGAAGAACAAGCTGAAGGAAGAGTCTACTAAGAGGGCAAGAGCCAAAGACGCGTACGAAGAAGAGTCGGGGTAGCAGAGAGAGATGTACAAGTGAAGAAGATCATGATGGAAGAGATGAATAGTATTTTCAACTTTGTGATCAATTGAGCTCAAGATCGGGTCATGTGTTATCCGATTCAGTTTGAGACGCTGCCATCATACATGTTAGATCGCCAAAAATGTTCCGTATTATGGAAGAAGAGCGTTGTAAGGCTATACAATATTTTAGTAGGTCGTCATAAATGTACTTGATATGTGATTAATGATATGATAAATAATATGTAAATCCCAAGTGTTATGTAACCTGTGGGATATGATGAGGATGTTATGCTAAAACTTTAATAGTTCAGGAAAGTAATGTAAATAGCAGTGATGCTATTGTTCTTATGTTTTCTAAAGATGATAAATGAATAAAATGTTAATTTTATTCAAGATGTTATGCGTTATGTGATGATATTTTATGATGTGAAAATTAAGTAGAAAATACTTAAAGAAAATTGAGTAATAATCAAATAAGTGTATTTTAATCAGAAAATACTTCCAAGAAGACGTCAACCACGACAACAAACCCCTGAGGGATCTACCAATAATAACAACGCTGAAGCTAACCCAGTTCAGCAGTTGGTGACACTTCTGATAAGAGCACTGCAGAATCAATCGCGGAATCAAGCTACAACTTTTAAGGATTTCAAAGCGGTTGGACCGCCAGAATTCCGTGGAACCATGAATCCGGTTGACGCACAGACCTGGATCATAGGAATAGAAAAGGTATTTGATGTTGCTAGGGTCGGTGAGAACCAAAAGACTTCTTTTGCAACATTCATGTTAAAAGAAGAGGCCAGTTTTTGGTGGCAAGCCAATAAAACTAGAGGAGGTCAAGGAGTGATGACTTGGGAAAGGTTCAAGGAAATATTATTCGAGACCTATTTACCAAAGAGTTCAAAGAATCAGATGGAAGTGTAGTTTCTTGAGCTAAAACAGGGCACAATGACAGTGTCGGAGTATGCAGCAAGGTTTAATGAGTTGGCGAGGTTTGCGCTATATCAAGTGAACACGGATGAGCGCAAGGCAAGGAGATTTGAACAGGTACTGAAGCTTTGGTTGTACAACAGAGTCTCCCTGTTCCAGTTAAAGACATTTGCAGTGGTGCTTGAGAAGGCAATTCTCGCTGAGGGTAGAGGCGAGGCTGTGACAAAGTACAATCAAGAACAAAGAAAGAAGAAGACTGAGGGTGAAGGTAAGAATGGTGGTAGTAGTGGTGGAAATTGTAGTAGTAACTTGAAGAGGAAGTGGAATGCGAGTGTTGGTGTTGGAAGCCAACAAGGTAGCCAGCAGAAAAAGAAGTTTGAAGCATGTGTTATATGCGAAAAGAATCACACTGGCGTGTGCTTAAGGGGTAAGCGGGTATGCTTCAACTGTGGCCAGGAGGGTCACATTGCCCCAAATTGCCATCAACCATAGAAGAATGTTTGCTACACATGTGGGTAAAAGGATCATTTTACTCGCGAGTGCCCTAAGAAGAAAATTGAAGAGAAAATGGGAAACAAGGGAGGTAGCAGCGAAGGCACATTGACCATTGCTGGACCAACGTCATCAAAGCAGACCCCTGACCGGAACCTTCAAACATGGTACATGTGGGATGTTTGTCTACAACCAAAAGATGTTGTGTCAGGTAGTATCCCAATTAATGATATAGATGCTTATGTATTATTTGATTCGGGTGCTACTTTCTCGTTTATATCTGATGAATTTGCTAAGAAGTTAGATTTGCCTAGTGAAGAATTGAATTTCCCTTTAAACATAGAAATTATGAATATGGAGGTGATTCCTGTTAGGTTCGTATACAAGAATTGTAGGGTGAATATTAAGGAGAATATCATGATAGTAGATTTAATTCCGAAAAAACTTGGAGAGTTTGATGTTATATTAGGAATGGATTGGCTATTCAATTATGGAGCGATAATTATTTGCAAAAAGAAATGTGTAAACCTTATGACTCCGTCAAAGTTAGTTTTTTATGGTAGCAAATCGCCTAGACAAGCGAGGTGTCTAACGGTTATGTAGGCCAAGAAGTTATTGAGTCAGGGTTATGTAGGGTACCTAGCTTACATAGTCGATACTCAAAAGAAGAATGGTATAAAACTGGAGGAGATACCAGTGGTTAGGGAATTTGTAGATGTGATTTTGGAGGATTTTCTAGGACTTCCGCCTGACAGAGAGATCGAGTTCATTATCGATTTGGCGCTAGGAACTACTTTGATATCGAAGGCCCCTTACAAGATGGCTCCGATAGAAATGAAGGAACTGATGGTACAATTACAAGAGTTATTGGACAAGAAATACATTCAGTTGAGTGTATCACCGTGGGGAGCACCAGTGTTACTCGTAAAGAAGAAGGATGGGTCAATGCATCTTTGCATTGATTATAGGGAATTAAACAAAGTCACTATTAAGAATAAATATCCATTGCCAAGAATAGATGACTTCTTTGATCAATTGAAGGGTGCTACATACTTCTCAAAAATAGATTTGAGAAGTGGGTATCACCAATTGATAGTAAGGAAGGAGGATGTTCCAAAGATGGCATTCAGAACTCGGAATGGACATTACGAGTTTATGGTGATGTCTTTCGGATTGACAAATGCCCCTGCTACATTCATGGATTTGATGAACAAGGTGTTTAAACCATTTTTAGACAAGTTTGTGGTGGTATTCATTGATGATATTTTGGTGTACTCCAAATCTTAAAAAGAACATGTGGAACACTTATGCCTGACACTGGAGACGCTAAGAAAAGAAAAGTAGTACGCAAAATTCTCGAAGTGTGAATTCTGGCTAGAACGTATACAATTTCTTGGACATGTGATTGACAAAGACGGGATCTCAGTGGGTCCATAAAAAGTCAAAGCCGTAATCAATTGGGAACAACCAAGGATACCATCGGAGGTGAGAAAAAGTTTCTTGGGACTGGCAGGCTACTATAGACGATTCATTCAAAACTTTTCCAAGATTGCCACCCCATTAACAAATTTTACAAGGAAAGCTGTCAAATTTTTTTGGACAGAGAAGTGTGAAGAGAGCTTTTAAGACTTGAAAAAGAAGTTAAGTGTGGCACCTGTGTTGTCATTACCAGATAATACAAGAAACTTTGTGGTGTATAGTGATGCATCACATAAAGGACTAGGGTGTGTGCTTATACAAAATGGCAAAGTCATTGCGTATGCATCAAGGCAACTGAAGGAATACAAGAAAGGGTATCCGACTCAGGATTTAGAGTTAGCGGCAGTAGTATTTGCTTTGATGATATGGAGATACTATCTCTATGGAGAGAAATGTGAGATCTATACAGACCATAAGAGTCTGAAGTATATTTTCACACAGAAGGATCTCAACATGCGTCAAAGGAGATGGTTGGAATTAATAAAAGATTACGATTGTGAGATCTTTTATCATTCGGGTAAAGAAAATGTAGTTGTTGACGCCCTTAGTAGAAAAGGTCATGAGAAATTGATGTTGTTAATTGCACAGGAGGAACTTATCTCAGTTATAGCAGGGCTAGAGTTGGAAATAAAATTTCCAAAAGAATCCGTTGAAAGTTTTTCCAGATGGGAGATAGCCCAAATTTGGTGGACAAGGTAAAGAATGATTAACTACAGTTTGAAGAATGCAAAAAAATAAAGGAAAGTATGGTTGAGGGTAATGAGGTGAAGTATAAGGTTGATACCGAAGGAATGCTAAGATTCGAGGGACAAATTTGGGTTCCAGCTGTACCGGATATTAAAGATTAAATCTTGACCAATGCTTATAACTCAAGATATTCAATTCTCCAGGGAAGATATTCAAATAATATGAATTATTGATCTGATAATGGGAAATACTGTGTAGTGACAATTATTGAAACAACGATAATATAAAATATCAACGCAGCAATTATTGAATTAATAAAATAGAATATTGAACAATAATTACTGTAAAAATTATTGAGTAGTTCCCTCTTACGTAAGAATCAATAATTCAAAAATACTGTGCAATACAGTGTTCTACTGTGCAACCAAGCGTATTACTGTATTTTAACCACCATGTATTCCAACAGTGTTAACGGTAACAACTACGCCGTTATTTATAAAAACTCAAACTTGTCGTTTTCTTCATTCGACAGTTATTCTGTTATGGGGCCCATAAATGGTTGCGCCCTCGTACGAATATTCCCCGACAACAAGAATATTCCACGACCAAACGAATATTCCCCAATAGAAATGAGTATTTTATAACCACTTGCGTATTTTGAAAAAAATTTCATATATCACCCTTAACTTTATTTTTTATCAATTTAACCATTTACTGAATAGTAATTATAAGAAAAATTGAATAATTTTATTTCATAAAATTTAGGGTCTTACAATCTCCCCTCATGAAATTTCGTCCCGAAATTTACACACCTGGTATTTCAAGAGTTGAGAATACCTTGCTTTCATTTCAGATTCCATCTTTCCTGTCCTCATGATTTCTCCATTGTTCATCTCTTGTATTTCAGATATCATTCTAGAATACAGCTTCAAAACAAGGGTTAATTGAATAAATTAACATATCACATAATATCACGATATTATGACTAACCAACAAATAAGCTTAGGTAGGACACACTAGCGAATGATATTACTCGTCTCTCCCTTCCTAGTTCTAATCCCGGATCACCTCCAGAGATCATATCCCTAAGCTCTGATACCAACTGTGACACCCCCAAAATAGGTCCAATCCATCCAATCTATTCTGAGTCGCCAAATACATGGTACAGAAAATAACTACAACTTTACTACTATAATTGTCGTGCAAAATACAACAACACATATACTGTGAGTTTTAATACCAACTATGACTCATGTCCCAACTATGGACATCACCTCACAGTGATACCTTACATAAAGGTATAATCTAGAACTGTTTTAGAAATTAAAATCTTTGGGAAGTGCTCAAGGAAACCTTCGTACATAAGAGGCCATGAATCTAAGTTATGATAGATATCATATGTCCAGAGAATTATACTTGGTTAATCCAATAGGCCCCAAAGAAAAATGAGAAGATTACTATCATGTTCCTTCCAATGGTGAGTCTTCTCTTGACATATAACTAACTCCACCGTCTGCGATTGAACAATATGTTTCAACCCAACTCCAAGATCATACAGGTAGTGCTCGTAGATATACTCAGCAAGTGGATGTGCACAACCCTTTCTTATGATAACACGAGATTGTATGTCATTACACATCTTGTATGATAGTGGCAAAACACCCTTCCAAAGTTGGGTTCACCTCACCCTATTGTTGTTCACCAAAATCAATTATTAAGTGACGTATAATATACGACACACACATCTTAGGTCCTCAATATAATTATATATTGTATCTCATGCCGTTTTATAATGTGTTGAGAAACTTGGATAGTCTCGGACCACCACACTATTCCCCTATTATCCCTGCTCAACCCAGCTACACTTTTATTACCTGAAAGGAATTGTGAAGCAAAATGGGTGAGCACAACTAGCCCAGTAAAGAATATCATAACTAAAGATAATTAAATTATCAATAGCCTTCATCAGTAATAAATCAGAGATTTAGAACATATGGTAGATGATAAAACTTTTCAACCATAGTTGCAGCGGAACGAGCAATCCATTAGAAGAGTCAAATAGACCATAAGTCAATTATCTTCTCCATGTTAAAAGTTCACCAACAATGCTTTAACCCTGTAACGTTAATCAACAGATCCTATTCACAGTCATGTGAATAACTCATAATCATAATTGTAGTTCTAATTTTCTCTTCTCATCCAAGATGAAGATATTTTCATCACCTATCTTTACATGAAATATCAAAGATCATGGTTATACCAAATCACAGTTCCTATTCATAATCATACTAATAAGTTCATCTTTGCACTACGGGCCAAAGATACTCATTAACAGTTCATCTTCGCACTACAGGCCAAAGATATTCAACAACAGGTCATCTTTGCACTACGGGCCAAAGATATTCAACAACAGATAATCTTTGCACTACATGCCAAAGATATTCATCAATAATTCATCTTTGCACTACAGGCCAAAGATATTCATCAATAATTCATCTTTGCACTACAGGCCAAAGATATTAATATCTCAAAGAAATATATAATCATTTCAGAGTTTATATAAACCATAATTATAATCATGTTGATCAATTCACCTTTGCACTTAAGCTAAAAATATTCAATTGTAAATTCAATGGTTATGATCATACCAGTCAACAATTCATCTTAGCACTACTGGCCAAAGAGAACCCATAGTCACGATCATACCAATAATCTACCCATCTTTACACTTAAGTCAAAGAGAAATTTCTTCACCAGGATTATAAAAATGTTATATATGATAATAAAAACAATATTATCAAAACATGGATTCAATCAAAGATAGTAACCATAATAGACATCTTGGACAAAAAGGAAAATTTTATTTTTCGGTGAATAGTGTCGTATACGTGAATAGTAATCCCGACACAAAAAGGTAGAAATTCCACAACAAAATTCATATCAATATTTATAACACCTTAATTCAAATGTTATAAATCACTTAATAATCTCATAATCTAATATTATTAATATTACAACAATATTTTAATCATTTCTTAAACTTATAAATAATTTATTTAAATTGTTAACACGTTACTAATTAATGCATTTAATCATCATAAAATGCCAAACTCATAAGATTTCATCACCAATAACCAAAACCCTCATCAAAAATCTGCATATACCTTATATAGGATTCTCAAGCCATAAAATCCTATTTCCCATTTTCTTACTTCACATAACATATTTAATTCATTTATTCATAACTAGTCCATTTTCAAGAAAAATATCAAATCAGTTCCAAAAATATTTCTTTTTTTGGGATTTAGCATAATATAGTCTCATATTGAACATATATTTTTCTCGGAATTTTTAAAATTCATTTACTATTTTTCATATGGCCAAAACTGCCGAATATTTAGACAATTATCATAAATTGTACTTTTGTCTAAAAATTTCAAAATTTACAGAGTATACTTCTGTTATGTACATGTACTCCCAATAAAAATTTCACCAATTTTGGAGTTAACCACAAGGAGTTATAAGGGTTTACTTTTAAAATAGTATTTTCTCATAAAATCCATAACTCTTAATCTATACATCCAAAAATCGCCATTTTTGGACACAATCAAGGAAACTCAACAAATTATCATTTCAAATTTTTTCAAAATTTTTAAAGGTCGGAAAAATTACGAAACACGAAAAATATAACAACCCTTAAAATCCTCGCCTCAAAAAAAGCAAAGATTTCTTGATTTGGAATGTATGGGATATAGCTAGAAGGAAACTTGCACTGAATAGCAACTCTCAAAGTATCAAAATAGTCACAAAAATACGCTCGACAATATAGAGAGAGAAAACTTATGTTTCTGGTGTGAATTTCAATTCTAACATAAACACCTATTTATAGAAAAATACTAGAATGCCAAAGGAGACTAAATGATAAAATAAAAAAAAAAATTCTCTTCATTCCATGCCCACCCATTATGAAAGCTGAGCAGCCAACTTGGAACAAGAATTTCAGCCCACAAATTTGAAAAAATAAAAGTGGGTCCCACTAAATATTTTAATAAAAAATATTTTATTTTCTAAAACTTCAACAATTCATAGAAAATAGCCCGTTTATCAGAAAAATACGAATTTTATGTCCATTCCACACAAAATCAAATTCTCTACAACTTTGTAGCTTTGAGTTTTTCCAAATTCCAGACAGAAAATATCCGAAATCTACAAACGGATGATTTTCAACACCTTGTAAAATTCATAACAAATCATGCGTTAATTTTCAACGGTTCAAAATTTGTGGACATATACTTAACTTATATATGTATAACATATCCAAAAATCATAACGATCCAACGGTCAGATCAAAATTATAACTCACGCAATAGAGCTTTAAGAACATCGATTTGTCTTTTAATACCTCCAATCCGACAAAATACCGATAAAACACCTCAACATTAAATCCTCCATTTATAACCACATAAATAAATCCATCATTTATATCCGCATCAAATAAATATTTCCTTATCATATAAATCAATAATTAATTATTCACAAATAATATTACAGAATCACAATTATGACAACCCAGTGGTTCCCAGGGAAGAGGGGGCTTTCTAATAAAGATTTCTCCTTACTGGCGCGCAATTAGGTGACCAAACCTCTCCTTAGACAGAACTTTCTAGACATTGCCAGTAATGTTATCTAATAATATTATTCAAATAATAAGAATTATTGATCTGATAATGGGAAATACTATGTAGTGACAATTATTGAAACAATAATAATATAAAATATCAACGCAACAATTATTGAATCAATAAAATAGAATATTGAACAGTAATTACTGTAAAAATTATTGAGTAGTGCCTTCTTACGTAAGAATCAATAATTCAAAAATATTGTGCAATACCGTGTTTCTAATGCAAACCACGAGTATTATCATATTTTAAACACCGGTATTCCAACAAGGTGTTACTTGGTAATAACTACGTAGTTATTTATAAAAACTCAAACTTGTCGTTTTCTTCATCCGATAGTTATTCTGTTATGGGGCCCACAGATGGCTGCGCCGTCGTACGAATATTCCCCGACAACAAGAATATTCCACGACCAAACGAATATTCCCCAATAAAAATGAGTATTTTATAACCACTTGCGTATTTTGAAAAAAATTTCATATATCACCCTTAACTTTACTTTTTATCAATTTAACCATTTACTGAATAGTGATTATAAGAAAAATTGAATAATTTTATTTCATAAAATTTGGGGTCTTACAAAAATAATATATATATATATATAATATTTTAAAACTGATATATAATTATTATAATAATAATTATATGGCAATTACATACGTTTTATGAGCGTCTGTTTTATTTACGTGAAAAGCTTTTGGCTTAGGCCTAAGGAGAGAAAAGAAAAGAAAGAATACAGAGAAAAGAAAATAGAGAGAGTTTGTAGAGAGAAGTTTGTGACAATTTGAGAGAGAGTTCTGTGATTCCAAGCAATTGTCTGTGGTTAGCAAGGATTATCCAAGCAATTGAAGGTATATTTTCAAAGATTTAATATATATATATATATATATATATATATATATGAATATTTTATATTCAAGAGTCTTATGTTTTCTGTGAATTCATGTTGGGTGAATAGTTATTATAAACTAAATTATTGTATTTATATATATTTGTGATCTTAGAACTAGCATCTAGATAGAAATTTAGTGTATTAATTACTTTCTTTATGTTCAAAAATAGGATGAAAATTATTTATAGTGACAATATGTATATATATGGCTTGTGAAAGTACCAAATTTGATAGTTAGTTTGTAAGCTAATAGATAAATTGAGTCTTGAATATGTTAATTCAGTAAGAAACGAAGAGAACATAGTTTGAATGAATTAATTTGATGTATAATTGTGATCAGAGTGTTAATTTTTGTCAACAATGTCAAAAATGGAGTTTTTGTTTTAAAACATGGCATTCAAGGATTTAAATTTTCTGAAGTTGTTGTTTAGTTGTTTTAAATCAGTATATATATGATGGTTAATGTTTATGTGTAATCTAGGTAAGTTATACGTGATAAATTGGGTGCTAGAAATTAAGATGCATGTCAAATTAGCTTTGTTTCTGTTCTTTGTCACCTGGAACTATAATTATATTGTAAGTCACCAACATTCTCGCCATAGATTGCCAAGTCTTCAAGCCGCATGATTATAACGACATGCATGTGTTTCATGGCAGAGCGTCGTTCAGTGTAAAGGTAGGGCGCATGACATCGGTTAGCAAAAATGGCCAGAAAATTTGTTTTTGTTACACAAAGTCTGTAGTTGTTGATAAGGTGCAATATTATGACTGTAAAAATGTGATTGTTGTTAATCGTGGTATTGTAGTACTAAGAATGAGAATTTTATTAACAATTAATGAGTTTTGTTATTACATTACTAGTGGGACTTGACTATATGATTTAAATTAATCAATACTTGAAATAAATACTTACTTGTATATAGAGTATATGTAGTTACTAATTGTGTCATAATGACATGTGTATAGGATATTGTGAATCGAATTATTACGGTTTAGCTTACACGTAAGGCAAGTTTTCTTTATCCTACCTTGTTTACAATTAAGCAAGTTTCTAAAACTTACCTCCTGATATTGAACAAGTTTTCTTATCTTTAACTTGCTTCTTAGTATACAAGTTCTCTAACTCTATTATTACGATTGTGCAAGTTTCTTAACTCTAATTATATCGTGCAAGTTTTCTTTACTCTACCTTGTTTATTATTGAACAAGTTATTCATAATCCTATTTATACAATTTAATTATGTTCGTTCAAAACTATTTAACCTAACTCTTAATTTGAGAAGGTTTCATACTTTAACTTGTTTCTTAGCATGCAAGCTTCTAAATTCTGATATACTTATATTGAACAAGTTCTATCGTTCAATTTGCTATTTACTATGCATGCTCAATAACTCAGTTTTGTTACTAAACCAAAATTCTAGCCTTAGCTTAACATTGTTCAAGCAAGGAATGTTATGTTATTCAATGTTTATGCTGTTAGTTCATTTCTAAAGCATGATCTTAATATATTGTTGATTCCTTTATGACTTATTTCATAGCATATTGTGATTACATTTTATTCAACTAATCCTTAGTTGATGTTCGTTAAACTCTAAATTACCTTGAAACTTATCCAAACCAAACTTACTTTGGTGCGGACTTGTATTCTAAATACTGAGATGAACAACCTTATTACAACGGATAATTTATGCGTGAGCATTTAGATGTTTGTGCAAATACATTATTCGAACGGCTGATCCCCCTAAGTACGAGAAGTCCCTACGGTGTTATGACTGTTTAAGTTTAAGTTGAAAGAATACTTATAACTATGGAAATAGTTCATGGTCTTATGACCCTCAGATATATGTTTCAAATTCTGTTCCTAATTATCATTGATAGATAATATTATTCAGTTCTATTAAGCATATTCATTTTGCAGTGTTATGTTATATTATTCATTTTCACTTCAAGTGAGCATTTGTTTGCTCACTCTTGCTTATATAACCATTACAACTAAAGTTGAGAAGGTTGATGTACCTACCACTAGTAAAGGAAAAAGAAAGATGAACAAGTGTTGAAGACTTGTAAACCTGTTGACTTTTATAATGTCAGAATCTACTTTAAATGTTGGGATTTAGTTATTTAATTTTTCGTACTAGGTGTTTGTATTTAAAGGTTAGATAACTTGGGAGATTTTATTGAACTTATTGATGTAATCCTTTAATAGGATGGTTTATTGTCAAATTTTATTATGTTTGGGTAGTTAGACATGAATGTTTTTATCAAGTGAACACCAAATCTTGTGGGAATGAAGTACCCAGATTTGGGGGTGTCACAAATATGTAGAGAGAGATTGTGGAGTTTATCTCAAGATGTTTAACTTGTCAACGTGTCAAGGCGGAACATCAAGTACTAAAAGGTCCATTGCAACCACTTGAGATTCCAGAATGGAAGTGGGAGCACATTAACATTTATTTCGTTACGGGTCTTCCCAAGGTTTCTCAAGGCATAGATGTAATTTGGATTATTGTTGATAGGTTAACCAAGTCTGCTCATTTCTTGTCGATACGGGAGACTTATTCCCTTGAACGTCTTGCTCGTATATAGGTAAATGAGATTGTGAGGTTGCATGGTATGCCGATATCCATAGTTTCTGAAAGAGACCCAAGATTAATTTCACGATTTTGGGTTAGCTTACGGAAAGCTTTGGGCACGGATTTACGATTCAGTTTGGCATACCATGTGACGCCCCCAAAATAGGTATAAATCATCCATTTTATACAATACGACAAAAGCGTAGCTGAGAGTTTTTACACGAATATTGTCTTTTAGACAATATCCAAACTCCAATGGAGACCTCATTACATTTATTATCACACTATTTTGTAGAATAGTGCTGACTACTATAGCCACCCTCTCAGACCATCACTCTGTTCCCTAACTATTCCCGGCTATGTTCTCATTTCCTGAAGAGAACAATGAAAGCAAAAGGGTGAGCTCAACTAGCCCAGTAACATTGTTGGGACCAGAGTTGGTACGTATGACTACAGAAAAGATTCAAAATGATCCGACAACGTATAAAAATGGCACATGATCGACAAAAGAGTTTTGCGGATCTTCATCGAAAGGACATGTAATTTAATATTAGGTGTGACGCCCCCAAAATAGGTATACATCACCCATCTAGAGTAGCCAAATATATGGTACAAAATTCAAATACAACTTAATAATACAACTGTCGTGTAAAATACGAAAAAACATAAACTGAGAGTTCTAATACGAATATTGTCTTCTAGACAGTATTAAAAGTCAAATGGAGTCCTCAATACATTTATTATAACACTATTTCACAGAATAGTGAGAATTACTAATGTTATCATCTGGACCGTCACTCCGTTCCCCGACTAGTCCCAGTTATATTCTCATTTCCTAAAAAGAACAATGAAAGCAAAGGATGAGCTCAACTAGCCCAGTAAGAAATATTATGACTAAGATAATGCAGAATAAATTATCGTTAGCCTTCAACAGTGTTAAACTGATAAAATATAATAGACATCAAGTTTAACTGCAGAGGAACAAGCAATCCATTAGAAGAGTCAAGTAGAGCATGATATCTACTATCTTCTATGATTTAAAAGGTTTTTCATCACTTTTATCGCTGAGACTCAGCTTAATAAATAATCCACATCATCAAATCACCCCTGCACTACGGCCAAGGATATTCTTTAGTATCACGACCACAAATTATCCACGCACTACGGGCCAAGGATATTCGTGTATTCATCAATGGTCATGGTCATGCCAATAACTGTCCATCAATGCACTATGGGCCAATGAGTACTTTTACCGCATCGTTTGTAACATTACGGTCATGATTATACCGAATAATCCCTGGTCATAATCATACCAAGTCCATCTATGCACTATAGGCCACAGATCACTTTCAACATAATATAAACATGAGGATGATGATAATGATATAAGAATTCATTAAAACAAGTTCAAGGATAAATTTTTAAAGATTTATAGTTTAATTTATCCAGAAATCAATAACGTCCAAATTGTCAACATGATACTGCTTTGTGGAGTAAAATTCATGTATAATATTGTACCAAAAATAATTTGGACCGAAAACGAATCAATTTTTATCATGAATAGTACCCCGGGTGAATAGTACTCGAGTAAATAGTATCCCGTGAATAGTACTTTGGGAATAGTAACCCCGTGAATAGTACTCCAGCATGAAAAAGTTAAAACTTATCAAGAATGCTTAGAATAATATTTATATGAAAAGATACTGGATGAAACACAAATATGAAGGATATTCTACTAATTTCATGGAATATAGAAGCCAAAATTTTAACCAAATGAGTATAGAATTTGAAATCTGAAATGAAATAATATTACTTATATACTACAGAGTATGGAAGAAAATATTATTTCAAGCAAATATTAAACAAAAATAACATCCCTTACCTTGAAAAGAAGAGTATTCCAACTGGTATAGCGGGGATATTCTTGAAGAAAACTTTCACTGTTTTCTATTCTCAAAGCTTTCTTAAACTCTAAGGAAATACGCTCAAGATTATAGAAGAAGAATTCTCTAATTCTGGTGTGATTTTCAATTCTAACTAAGCATCCTATTTATAGGAGAATGAAAAGGATACTATTTGGACACACCGTACACAAAGGTCACGGGCGAATTCTTCGGCTGATTTCGTTGAAAATTTTGATTTTACTATGCAACACTATGCAATAAAATATTCTAATAAAATGAAAACTTTTAAATATAATATATATATATATATATATATATAACATGTGTAGAGAAAAAAAATCATGGGTGGAAACCCCGTGAACTCATCTTATTCTCCCCGCTTAACTTTTCAAACCTACTATATATATATATATATATATATATATATATATATATATATATATATAATAAAAGTACTTCCTCCATCCCACACCACTTCCTCCCCCATCCCATTTTTTCATACATATATATAAATAAAGTGAAATAACTTTCTCCGAATATTTTAAAAAATGGGTAAGAGGGGATCCAAATAATACACAAAATTACATCAACTACTTCATAAAAATTACCTCAATATTTTTAACAACATTTATCATCTTTATTATAATTCGCAATATTTAACAACCAGGTCATTCCTAGGAAAGAGGGGGCTTTCCAATAAGGATTTCTCCTTATTGGCGCGCAATTAGGTGACCAAACCTCTCCTTGACAGAACTTCTAGACATCGTCAATATTGCAAATAATAATATTAATAACTTTGTCGTCTCAATTATTGAATTAATAATATATAAAATATTGACAATAATTGAATCAAATAACGTGAAATACTATGCAACAATTACTGATGCAATAATTGAACAAAACTGATTGACTTCTTTCGTAAGCATCAATAATCAATACCGTGTGCTACTATGCAACCACGCGTATTACTGTACTTTTAACACCGGGTGTTTCAACAGTTAATGGTAAAACTTTCGCCGTTATTTTTAAAAATATTTTTTCTCATTTTCTCAATTCGACAATAATTCCGTTGTGGGGTCCACCAATGATTGTGCCGTCGTAAGAATATTCCCTGTTAAAACAAATATTCCTCGACCAATCAAATATTATATAACAACTTGCGTACTTTGAAAATTTTATAAATATTACACACAACTATAACATTATATCAAATTCACTCCTTAATATTCAAAAATGATATTTATAGAAAATTCATCTTTATTCAAAAGTTTGGGTCTTACAACCTCCCCTTCTTATGAAATTTCGCACTCGAAATTAGGGTACGTACCTGGTATGTCGAAGAGGTGAGGATACCTTAATTTCATTTCAGATTCTAACTCCCAGGTCATTTCCTCAACATTGTGGTTTCTCCACAAAACTTTAACTTGATGTATAACCTTTGAGCGTAGAATATGTTCCTTCTTATCCAAGATTGTAACAGGAACCTCCTCATATGTTAAATCTTCCGCTATTTCGTCTGGTTCTAACTCAATAATGTGGTTCGGGTTTTCCATATATTTACGTAACATGGATATATGAAATACGTTATGAACACGAGATATACTTGGCGATAAAGCGAGTCTATAGGCCACAGTTCCTACTCGATCGAGAATTAAAAATGGGGCAATGAATCCAGGATTGAGCTTTCCTCTCTTTCTAAATCTCGTAACTCCTTTCCATGGAGCAATATGTAATAACACATGATCTCCAATATTGAATTCCACGTCCTTTCAATGAAGATCAGCATAACTCTTTTGTCGATCTTATGAGGTTTTTATACATTGTCGGATTGTTTGAATCTTTTCCTTAGTCATACGTACCAACTCCGGTCCCAACAATGTTGCTTCACCCACCTCATCCCAGCATACTAAAGAACGACACTTTCTTCCATACAATGCCTCAAATGGAGCCATGCCAATACTTGCTTGATAACTGTTGTAGGAAAACTCCACCAATGATAAGAACTTGTCCCAACTTCCCTTGAAGTCAAGACACAGAGTCTTAATAAATCTTCAAGAGTTTGAATAGTCCTCTCCGACTGCCCATTCGTTTGAGGATGATATGCCGAGCTAAATTATAAATTCGTGCCCATAGCTTTTTGCAAACTAATCCAAAATCTTGAAGTGAATCTTGGGTCTCGATCAGAAACTATGGATACTTGCATACCATGCAATCTGATAATCTCGTTTATATACATACGAGCAAGACGTTCAAGTGTATAAGTTTCTCGTATAGGTAAGAAATGAGCAGACTGGGTCAATCTATCAACAATGACCCAAATTGCATCTATGCCTTGAGAAACCTTGGGAAGACCAGTAACGAAATCCATGGTAATGTAATCCCACTTCCATTCTGGAATTTTAAGTGGTTACAATGGACCTTTTGTCGCTTGATCCTCCATCTTGACTCGTTGACAAGTTAAACACCTTGAGATAAACTGCGCTATCTCTCTCTTTATATTGCTCCACCAAAATATATGTCGAAGATCATGATATATTTTGGTACTCCCAAGATGGATTGCAAAGAGTGTGTTGTGCGCCTCCATCATGATTTTATACTTCAACTCAGAATCGTTAGGAACACAAAGATTGGAGTTAACTCGAAGTATTCCTTCTTCATCGATTCTTGCTTCCAGAATAGTACCTTCTTGCACTTTCTTCCTCATACACATCAGCTCTAGGTCTGTGGCTTGAGCATCTTTAACTTTATCGATTAAAGTCGGTTCTACTCATATATTGGCCATCATCACGTGGGTCCCTAGAGTCTTTAACTCTATCTCCATCCTTTGCAAGTCATACAAAATGGGCCTTTGCGTTGACAATAACGCACTCATACCTACATATGATCTTCTACTCAATGTGTCAGCTACCACGTTTGCTTTTCCAGGGTGGTATTGAATGGTATGATCATAATCTTTCAACAGCTCAAGCCAATGTCGTTGCTGCATGTTGAGCTCCTTTTGAGTGAAGAAATATTTGAGGCTTTTATGATCTGTATAGATCTCCACCTTCTCTTTATACAGGTAATGCCTCCAAATTTTAAGTGCAAAGACAACATCTGCCAACTCTAAATTATGAGTAGGATAATTCCTCTCATATTCTTTGAGTTATCGAGAGGCATAGGCTATGACTTTCCCATGTTGCATGAGAACACATCCTAACCCTTTGCCCGAAGCATCACTGTAGATGACAATCCCTCCTCCGAGCCGGATGGTATTGTCGAGCAGTCTTTGAAATGAGTCTCCTCTTGAGTTCTTGAAAACTCTTCTCACATTCCTCGCTCCAACCGAATTTTGTATCTTTTCGAGTCAGTTGAGTTAATGGAGTAGCGATTTGAGAAAACCCTTCTACGAATCTCCGATAATAACCAGCTAAGCCGAGAAATCTACGTACTTCGGTCACTGATTTAGGTTGCTCCCAGCTTTGAATGGCTTCAATCTTTGCCGGTTCAACAGATATTCCATGACTTGATACTACGTGCCCGAGGAATGCTACTTCCTCAATCCAGAACTTACAATTCTTCAACTTGGCATAAAGCTTGTTTTCACGAAGCTTTTGGAGTATCAGCCTCAAGTGTTGCTCATAATCTTCACAGCTTTTGGAATATATGAGGATGCCATCAATAAAGACGACCACAAAGTGATCTAAATATTCCTTAAATACTCGGTTCATCATATCCATGATGGTAGCAGGAGCATTAGTCAATCCAAAGGACATGACTAGGAATTCGTAATGCCCATACCGAGTTTTGAAAGTCGTCTTTGGAATGTCATCGGTTCTAATCTTTAACTGATGATATCCGGAAAGAAGATTGATTTTTGAAAAGAATTTGGCGCCTTGCAACTGGTCAAACAGGTCATCAATGCGAGGCAACGAATATTTTTGACAGTGACAAGGTTCAACTCCCGATAATAAATACAAAGTCGCATACTCCCATCTTTCTTTTTCACGAATAGAATAGGAGCACCCCAAGGAGAAGTACTAGGACGAATGAAACCAATGTCTAACAATTCCTGCAGTTGTGTCTTTAACTCCTGAAGTTCAATAGGAGCCTTTCGATATGGGGCTTTGGAAATGGGTTTTGTACCAGGTTCAAGGTCGATACAAAATTTAATTTCTCGCTCTGGGGGTAGGCCAGGAAGTTCTTCAGGGAATACGTCAGGAAATTTATTAACAATAGAAATATCATTCAAAACTAACGTATTTTTGTTTAAATCCGTGACATGAGCTAAGAAAGTTTGACATCCATTTTTCAATAAACGAATAGCTTTATGGATTGAGATGACAGTGATTGATTTTAATGGTTTGGTTGCTTGAATTTGGATAATAGGTTGGTTAGGAATATGAAAGCTAACAACTTTACGAAAATAATTAATTTTTGCATGGTGAGTAGTTAACCAATCAATCCCTAGAATTACGTCAAATGCAAGTATTTTCAATAAAATAAGATCGACAGGTAATGTGAGGGTACTGATTTGAACCAAACAAGACTTATAAACAGTGGATGTAATGAAGGTTTCTCCCAACGGAGTTTCAATAGATAAGTCAAAGTCTAATTTCTCCGTAGTCAAATTTAAACGTTGAGCGCAAGTAGGAGAAATAAAAGAATGGGTTGAACCAGTATCAAATAAGGTATAGACTTCGCTAGAGTTTATGATAAGCTTACCCGTGATGACCTTGTTCAGGTTTCTTGCTTTCTGAGAGGTTACGACAAACGCTTTCCGTTGAACTACTGGTTTTGACTTTTCTGGAACGGCCTTTGGTGCCTCCATCCCAGCTAGACTTGGCTTTCATGAACGACAAAATCGAGCTAGGTGACCTTCTCTTCCACAATTGTAACATGTTTTGGACTGCTGCGCATAGTTTGGACTGATATGTCCCCCCTCCACATTTGAAGAATATAATAGGTGGTCGTTCTCCTTCCTTAACAACGGGTGCTGGTGATGACATTTTTCCATCATTGTTAAATCTCCTCTTCTTGAAATGTCCATTCTTATTGTCTTGGCCATGATTACCACCAAAGTGGTTACCATTTCTGGCATGTTGATTCTCTCCACGTTTGTTGTCACCGCTTCGATGACTACTACCATTGGTATTATCATTTTGTCGGCTGCTCTCTCTTGGTTAAGTTAACTCATTATCGCGCTCCAATAACTGAGCCCTATTAACAACATCTGAATACAAGAAAAGTTTGTGAGAGATAAAGTATTGACGTATCTCGGGTTTCAAACCTCTTAGAAACATTCGCGTCATTCTCTCCTCATTATCAACTGAGTGGGACGCAAAACTGGACAACTCGGCAAACTTGGCTTCGTACTGCGACACGGTCATGTTATTTTGCTCTAGTTTAATGAACTCTACCTCTTTTATGTGACGAATACTTTCGGGAATGTACTTGTCATTGAACAGTTCTTGGAACTTCTCCCAAGACATCTTGATCTGGGCGAAGTTTAGTACGCTTTACTGATTCCCACCAAGATGTCGCTTCGCCGCAACATGAAGGTGGTAAAGGGAACATTTTCCTCCTCGGTGCATCCCAAGACATCAAATATCTTGTTGATCTGCTTTATCCACATCTCCGCCTTAAGTGGTTTTGGCTCTCCAAAAAACTCTGGTGGTCCCAGCTCCTTGAACTGTTTAGCAGTTACCGTCCGAGAGTTGCCAATGTTTTCACCTGCATTTTGGACAGGAGTCTCTCTTGCCTGATGTTGCATGAATTGCAAATGTCCTCTGAACATTCCATCATTCATCATTTGGTCAGTGTTATTATTTGCATGAGGATTGTCTCCTTCCTGATGCACATTATCCTAATTATTGATCTGTAGAGACTCAACGGTCTCCTGTTCTCCATTGTTATTCTCAATATTCTCGAATGTCATTTTCAAATACTACCACAAAATAAAGGTTAATTGACATGCAACATATTATTCCTATACTCTAACCGATCAATTGAATACCAAATAAACTTAGGTAGGTCATACTAGCGAAGGAATTCCCCGTCTCTCCCCTCCTAGTTCTTGTCTCACATCTCAGCCAGGGATCATATCCCTCAGCTCTGATACCAACTGTGACACCCCCAAAATTGGTATACATCACCCATCTTGAGTCGCCAAATACATGGTACAAAATTCAAATACAACTTAACAATACAACTATCGTGTAAAGTACTACAAAACATAAACTGAGAGTTCTAATACAAATATTGTCTTCTAGACAGTACTCAAACTCAAATGGAGTACTCAATACATTTATTATCACACTATTTCACAAAATATTGAGACTACTAATGCTATCATTTGAACCATTACTCCGTTCCCCGACTAGTCCCAGCTATATTCTCATTTCCTGAAGAGAACAATGAAAGCAAAGGGTGAGCTCAACTAGCCCAGTAAGAAATATTATGACTAAGATAATGCAGAATAAATTATCGTTAGCCTTCAACAGTGTTAAATTGATAAAATATAATAAACATCAAGCTTAACTGCAGTGGAACAAGTAATCCATTAGAAGAGTCAAGTAGAGCATGATATCTACTATCTTCTATGATTTAAAAGGTTTTTCATCACTTTTATCGCTGAGACTCAGCTTAATAAATAATCCACATCATCGAATCACCCCTGCACTACGACCAAAGATATTCTTTAGTATCACGACCATAAATTATCCATGCACTATGGGCCAAGGATATTCGTGTATTCATTAATGGTCATGGTCATGGCAACAACTGTCCATCAATACACTACGGGCCAATGAGGACTTTTACCACATCATTTGTAATATTACGGTCATGATTGTACCGAATAATTCATGGTCATAATCATACCAAGTCCATCTATGCTCTATAGGCCACAGATGACTTTCAACATAATATAAACACGAGGATGATGACAATGATATAAGAATTCAATAAAACAAGTTTAAGGATAAATTTTTAAAGATTTATAATTTAATTTATCCAGAAATCAATAACGTCCAAATTGTCAACATGATACTGCTTTGTAGAGTAAAATTCAAGAATAATATTGTACCAAAAATAATTTGGACCGAAAACGAATCAATTTTTATCACGAATAGTATCACGGGTGAATAGTACTTGAGTGAATAGTACCCTATGAATAGTACTTTGAGAATAGTAACCCCGTGAATAGTACTTTGGCATGAAAAAGTTAAAACTTATGAAGAATGCTCAGAATAATATTTCCATGAAAAGATACTGGATGAAACACAAATATGAAGGATATTCTACTAATTTCATGGAGTATAGAAGCCAAAACTTTAACCAAATGAGTATAGAATTTGAAATCTGAAACGAAATAATATTACTTACATACTACAGAGTATGAAAGAAAATATTATTTCAAGCGAATATTGAAAAAAATAACATTCCTTACCTTAAAAAGAAGAGTATTCCAACTGGTATAGCGGGGATATTCTTGAAGAAAACTTTCACTGTTTTCTATGCTCAAAGCTTTTTTAAACTCTAAAGAAATACGCTCAAGATTATAGAAAAAGAATTCTCTTATTTTGGTGTGATTTTCAATTCTAACTAAGCATTCTATTTATAGGAGAGTGAAAATGATACTATCTGGACGCACAGTACACACAGGTCACGGGCAAATTCTTCGGCTGATTTCATTAAAAAATTTGATTTTACTATGCAACACTATGCAATAAAATATTCTAATAAAATGAAAACTTTTAAATATAATATTATATATATATATATATATATATAACATGTGCCGAGAAAAAAAAATCACGGGTGGAAACCTCGTGAACTCATCTTATTCCCCCTGCCAACTTTTTAAAGATATATATATATATATATATATATATATATATATATATATATATATATATATAAACTGAGATAACTCTCTCTGACTATTTTAAAAATGGGTAAGTGGGGATCCAAATAATACACAAAATTACATCAACTACTTCATAAAAATTACATCAATATTTTTAACAATATTTATCATCTTTATTATAATTCGCAATATTTAACAACCAGATCGTTCCTATGAGAGAGGGGGCTTTCCAATAAGGATTTCTCCCTATTGGCGCGCAATTAGGTGACCAAACCTCTCCTTGACAAAACTTCTAGACATCGTCAATATTACAAATAATAATATTAATAACTTTGTCGTCTCAATTATTGAATTAATAATATATAAAATATCGACAATAATTGAATCAAATAATGTGAAATACTATGCAACAATTACTGAAGCAATAATTGAACAAAACTGAGTGACTTCTTTCGTAAGCATCAATAATCAATAACATGTGCTACTATGCAACCACGCATATTACTGTACTTTTAACACCGGGTGTTTCAACAGTTAACAGTAAAACTTTCACCGTTATTTTTAAAAATATTTTTGTCGTTTTCTCAATCCGACAATAATTCCGTTGTGGGGTCCACCAATGATTGTGCCGTCATACGAATATTCCCTGTTAAAACAAATATTCCCCGACCTATCGTATATTATATAACAACTTGCGTACTTTGCAAAATTTATAAATATTACCCACAACTATAACATTATATCAAATTCACTCCTTAATATTCAAAAATGATATATATAGAAAATTCATCTTTATTCATAAAAGTTGGGGTCTTACATTGGGGATCATGTATTGTTACGTGTTGCTCCATGGAAGGGAGTTACTAGATTTGGGAAGAGAGGAAAGCTTAATCCACGATTTGTTGATCCATTTGAGATTCTTGACCGAGTAGGAAATGTGACCTATAGACTTGCATTACCTCCAAGCATGTCTCGTGTTCATAATGTTTTTCACATATCTGTGCTTCGTAAATATGTGAAAGACTTAAACCAGATTATTGAGTTAGAACTAGACGAGTTAGTCGAAGATTTAACGTACGAGGAGGTACCTGTCAAGATCTTGGATAGGAAAGAGCATGTACTACACACAAAGGTTATACCACAAGTAAAGATTTGTGGAGAAAATGACCTGGGAGTTGGAATTGGAAATGAAAGCGAGGTATCCTCACCTTTTCGAAACACCAGGTACGTACGTCAATTTCTAACACGAAATTTCATAAGGAGGGGAGGTTGTAAGACCCCAACTTTTATGAATAAAATGGAATTTCCTCTATTTATTATTTTGAAATAGTAAGCGGTTGATTCGATTAATATGGTTAGTTATGGGTAAAATGCGCAAATATTTTTAAGCAAGTGGTTATAAAATATTTATTGTTGTCGGGGAATATTCTTTTGGTCGTGGAATATTCTTGTTATCCGGGAATATTCGTACGATGGCGCAGTCATTTGTTGGCCCCATAACGGAAATATGTCGGATGAAGAAAACGATAAGTATGAGTTTTTTTATAAATAACGACGTAGTTGTTACTATTAAAACTGTCGGAATATCCAGTGGTTAAAATACAGTAATACTCGGTGTTGCACAATAGCACACAGTATTGCACAATAATTTTAATTATTTATTCTTACGTAAGAAGCCACTACTCAACAATTGTTACAGTAATTATTGTTCAATATTTTATTTTATTGATTCAATAATTGCTACGTTGATATTTTATATTATTGATTCAACAATTGTCACTGCACTGTATTTCCCATTATTAGATCAATAATTTATATTATTTGAATAATATTATTAGATAATATTATTGTCAATGTCTAAGGAAGTTTTGTCTAGAAAAGGGGTTGGGTCACTTAATTGCGCGCCAGTAAGGAGAAATCCTTATCGGAAAGCCCCCTCTTTCCTAGGAACGACCTAGTTGTCATTATTGTGATTTTGTAATATTATTTGTGAATAATTAATTATTAATTTATATGATAAAAAAATATTTATTTTATGTGGATATAAATGAAGGAATTAATGCTGAGGTGTTTTATCGGTGTTTTGTCGAAATGGAAGTGTTGAAAATCATCCGTATGTGGATTTGGGTCATTTTCCGTTTGGAATTTGGAAAACCTTTCTTCTACAAAGTTGTAGAGGATTAAATTTCCTATGGAATGGACATAAGATTTGAATTTTTCAGATAAAAGGGCTATTTATTACTCCTTCCGTCCCAGGATAAAAGTCTTAATTGACGTTTTACGCATATTAAGAAAGAGGATAAAATGACAAAATTGTCCATATTTAAATTCTCATTTAATTGCATAGTTTTTTGCACATTACTAGTGATGCTCCATAAATATGCATAGAGAATATAAATATAACAATTAATAATAAGGGTATTATAGGCAAATTATGGTAAAAAATAGATCATTTAAGGTAAGTAGACATTTAACTTGGGACTACCTAAAATAGTAATGAAGACTTTTATATTGGACGGAGGGAGTATGAATTATTAAAGTTCCGAAATAATTGATTTTTTGGGTTATAAATATTTTTTTTACAAAAAATATTTTTAATATGGTGCGACCCACATGTGGAGTGTTGAGATTGTGATGTGGTGTGCTAAGAAAAATTAATAATAAATTTAATAATATTTTATTAAATTTTCTGATTTGGCGTTCTAAGCATTTTTCTATAAATAGGGTGCTTAGGTTAGAATTGGAAATCACACTAGAATCTGAAGTTTTCTTTCTCTATAATATCGAGCGTATTTTTGTGAGTATTTAGATATCTTGAGTGTTGTTATACAGTGAAAGTTTCCTTCAGCATTATATCTAATATTCTAGCCAGAAGTACTATTCTTTGAGGTAAGGGATGTTATTTTTTTCGTAAATGATATTATTTCTTTCAATATCAATATACCGAAATATTGATATGAATTTTATTATGAAATTTTTACCTTTTCTTGTCGAGGTTACTATTAACGTATATGGCACTATTCACGTATATTACACTATTCATAAATACGGTACAATTTACGAGTATTATTCACGAATTATGATTTTTCTTGTGAAATTTTTACCTTTTCGTGTAGGGTTTACTATTCATGTAAACGACACTATTCACAAAAAAATTAAATTTTCTTTTCTTTGTCCAAGTTGTCTATTATGGTTACTATCTTTGATTGTATCCATGTTTTGATCTTCATTCTTAAATTTTTCTCCACAATTGATTATTATGGAGTATTTTTGAACTTGGATAAACTAAAGTACGAATCCCTAATCTTTGTCCTTTTATCTCTCTGGATTCATTTTCTTGAAAATATTTTTATCATCCTCAGTCCTAAATGGAGATATAACTGAATATCATTGGCCTGTAGTGCAAAGATGAATGATTACCTGATGAATATCTTTGGCCTGTAGTGCAAAGATGGACAGCTATTGAGATGAACATGACCAACTGGTGATATAAATGAATATCTTTGGTCCGTAGTGCAAACATGAATATTTGATTTAAGATGTATATTGATTGATGTTGTAGGGATAAAATATTGATGATGGACTTTTAAATCATAGAAGATAATAGACGTCATTCTCTACTTAACTCTTCTAATGAATTGTTATTTTCGCTGCGAATATTGATTTAAAACATGTTGTTCATTATATTTTATCTAATTTATTGAAGGCTAACGATAATTTGTTTTTCATTATCTTAGCCATAATATTCTTTACTGGGCTAGTTGAGCTCACTTTTTTCCTTTTTGTTCCATTTTTCTTCTCAGGAGGCGAGAATATATCGGGAACTAGTCGGGGTGTGGAGTGATGGGTCAAGACAGTTGTTTTACCAGTCTTCACTATTTTGTAAAATAGTGTATCAATAATTGTAAAGAGGACTTATTTGAGTTTGGATATTGTCTAGAAGACAATATTTATATTTAAAGACACAACATATGTGTTGTCGTATTTTGCATGACAATTGTAATAACGAAGTTGTAGTTATTTTTTGTACCATGTATTTGGCGACTCAAAATGGGTTGTGTGGACCTATTTTGGGGGCGTCACAAAGGTACTCCTACCTAAGGTTTATAACCTACAACTTTGATATCAACTATAGTGCCCCCAAATCCAAGTCCCTTGAACCTCGGACCTAGTGTGTTACGATACATCATATTCATACACATTTTATAAACTTACGCGAAATATATAAACATACATTGTTCATCTCAAATGATTCTACAAAATTTCCCAAGGTTTACAACCTTAACACATTACATAACTTAATGATTCAAAAGGTTTACATAATCATTTTACATATATGTAATAGTTAAACGTTCTTATAGAACTGTTCTCAAACTTTGTCTTTGACTTTATCCTTCTTCGAACACTCGGGCTTAACTAAAATATTATCATGATACAACAAGGGTGAGCAACTACTTTGCTCAGCCAATTTAAATACAACAAAGATATATAATGATTGATAAAGCATATGCTTTCGAATTTTTAATAATATATAATAATTGTGAAAGAACGATAATCAGTTTCAATAAATGAATAACTGAATCATTAACGCTGAGTGGCCAACAATGACCATGAACAAATACTTTGGTAATCAAGGTGATCATCCTTTCATACTTGATAAACATATCAAACTTGCACTAAGTGCGGATAACAATAATCATAGATGTGGAATAATTACCAATAATTAATCCACTAGCATGCTTGAAACATAATAACTCGAGTTTGAGTTAGGAAACTTGTCTTGTTTGACGACTACTACTACATAATTTAATATAAGCTCTTATGGAAAGACTTATCATTTATAAGATTGATCTTTCAATCAGCATATCATATCATACCTCATAATATTATTTCTATATAAATAAATTATCTAACATTTGGTCACAAAATCAAATATCATATAATTTCTTAGAAATATTTTCGTCCTTTGATAACATATTTTATCATTTAATCATTATCTTAAAACTTTCGTCTAATATTATTAATCACTTAATAATATCTTAATCGATTTACAAATATTATTAACCCTTTAATAATAATTTAATCACTTATTAACATCTTAATCATTTCTAAATATTATTAATTCTTTAATAATATTTTAAACACTTACTAATATTATTAATCAATTAATAATATTCAACTCATTATCTAATATTATTAATCACTTAATAATATTTACATCACCTCCGAATACTATTAATCACTTAATAATATTTTATTCACTTCTTAATATTATTAACTATTTAATAATATCATTAATCATTTAACAATATCTTATTCACCTTATAATATTATTAATGTGATGCCCCCAAATTCAGGTATTTGAAATCCGATTTCAGTGCCTCACGATACCATTTCTTTGAGCGGAATAATAATAACAATAATATAAATACCAAACTTAACTTATATATATCAGAGTCTAATCCCAAGTACGCGACCTTTAAACATTCATTACATGATACTTAATAGTTATCATAGTCTTAATAAAATCTAATTATTACATAAAATACCATAAATCTTATTCTGTTTGCTTTCCTTTTCCTTTGTTTCTGTATGAACCTTCAGGTTGATCACGATAGGCTGAAAACATTTAAATTAAGCAAGAATGAGCATTTGGGTGCCCAGCAAGTAATATCAACAATAAATATTAGCTAAAAGAATTAAATGTTTTCTATAAGTGACACTTCTACAACGAATCAACAGTTGTGAAGTAAGCTGAACCAATAATAACAACATATCAATTCTATATCAAATTTTTTGAAACTACGTACTGACTATAGCTGGAGATCAGTCGACAAACTATGAACTTTGTTTTCTATTTTTGAAAAGGTTAAACAAAACTTCATCTGTAAACCGTCATAACTTACGGGCACAGGGGTGATCAACCCGTTATGCCCTGTATTGATCAATATTACATACCAGAACGATATTCTCGTTCATCTTATCCACCTTGGGCGCACAAAAGTTTCCCAGATTCAGGATGTTCATACTTAGCCTGAATCCGAACCAAAATAATTTGGTTGGATAACAATAGTGTTCTATCATGTTCAACGATATTCTTAAATCTGTGTCTAGCCGAGTCAAATAGCTTAGATGATTTTTAATTAAGGTATACATACTGAAAATCAACAAGTATGTATCAATATGTACAATAATTATACAAGTGAGGACACTTGTATAACCATACTTAGAATTTAACGAACAAAATATATATATATATATATATATCTGAATCTTATAGTAATACGGTACTGATAAACAATGAACGAATAAAGTTTAAGAACTTGTATGAATACAAATGATTGGATAATAATCAATAACAATAGAGTTTAATAATCTGGCACAATGATAATAAAATCCTGAAATTTTCTTACTAATGTCCATTGCATAAAGTAAATGCAAGGGGTAAAGATACTTGCACAATAATAGTAGGGTTTAGATACTTGCTCAATATAGATTTGAGTAAGGTTAGAGAACTTGTACAATCAAAGAGTGAAGTTCAAAGAAACTTGCCTTAAGCGTAGTTTACCAAAATATCGCTTATCAATACCCTTTCGAATCCTAACATATTATAATATGCGTATAGGATATTCATTAGTTACACAAATTCAACATGTACACCTATTATCTTAATTTAATATATATCATACACAAGTGAAATTTATCAATACTAACATATAGTGCTAATCTTCTAGTCGCATAATATTATACGTATATCATCACATGAAAATTAGTTTATAACATACCATGTCATAGTTGAAATCACAATTTGATGTTAAAATGGTAATTACTTATTCAACCCATGATCTTATCAACAACATGCTTATTAACACATGAGTACTACACTGGACATGCATTACAGATTAGTGTAACAACTTAGGTATTTATGAAACCACAGAACAACTACACAAATCTGATCCTACTTCATGGTGGCGCGGCCGCGCTTGGTTTGTACTAGGGAGCGGCGCGGTCGCGCTGCTCCTGGTGCAAACCAAGACATGGCTGCTCCTGCAGAAAACCAGTGAACACATGTCTTGCACATAAACAAATAATCATACGAAACACACATATTAGTATGTGGATAACTAGTTTTGACCTTATATCCTAACGTTAGCATACGTCATCATCTATTTTTATTTAATCAAGACTTGAAGTGTTAAATTCATAATTTATCTTATGGTTAATTGTTACATACATGTTATGTGGTCCATAGCTTTCTACTACACCTACTTGCATTAGTTCAATCATGTATGTCAAGTGCTAGAATACTTGTAATATAGTTATTGACAAAACTAGTTTTCGAGGTTTCTTGTGAAAATCCCATGTTAAGCCATCAAGCATTCAAAGCTACTTTATTTACTAAACATCATATTTTCTCATATGCATAGATAAAACATATAAACATGCTCACAAACTCCTAACTCAAGCGTATAGAGTTTTTCAAGTTTGTTTTTGAAACTTTAAGCCTTCATTAATAAAACTTGTTTAAGCATGCAAGATAAGTCCTCATAGTCTACATCATGCTTTCATACTCATTTATGCACATATGCAAGTTATTTACATAAGCTAGAAAGATCAAAATTTGAAAACATAATGCTTATCATACTTTGTTTTACAAATCTTCAAGTTTTCCTTTAGAAAAATCCTTTAAAACCAAGCTAGAAAACTCTATTATACACCGAACCAGCTCCTGCCTTATATTATACTCACATACGTACTTACCTAGATTATTTACACATGCTCACCAAATAAGAATATACATTATTCCAAGTTTACTATTTCTAGTTTTTCCAAATCTTGAAGTTTTCTTGAAAACTCAACTCAATCAAGCTAAAACAATGTACTATGTTCAAAACAATATCTAACCACATGCTAGGGTCATTTAAATGCATAATCTAACTTAAGTAGCATGCTCAGGACATTTCAAGGAATCAACAACAGTAACTGTGATAGGCAACCCGCACGGCCGCGCGGTGAAGGACTAAAGAAAGTGGCGCAGCCGCGCCACTTCGTCCAGAGTCAAAAATAATATGGCTTTGCTTTTGCAGAGCCTCAACCACAAGCATTGCCAACATCTTCTGCTGCAACATAGACTACTTCCAGACATGCATTCACACTTAATTAACACAATGACTATTGTCATCTACCAATTACAGAGAATTCAAGTAATGGCAAGAATTTGACAAAACTTAAACTCAAGAACACAAATAAAGTTTATACCACTTTGAAGCTTAATTTGATTTCTCAAAGCACTAATTATACTCCCTCAATGCTCAGTACACTCACTCTCTTCTTACACTTATCAGACAAATTCTTAAGCAACCAAAAACTAAAAATCGAACTTATATTTATAGAAGGAATTTTACACAGACAATGTATATATACACCAAATTAAACCAATGAGAATGTTAGATTACATGATGGTTAAGAGAGAGTTGGTAAATGGTAGTTGAAGATCATCATCACCACCACTCCTCCATAATCATCAGCTAGGAGGAGCTTGGAAGAAAGAAAAGGAAATAGGCCTTAGCCTTTTGCTATGCACGTGAATGTGAAAATAGGGATCAATTTGGACACTAAATTTGGGACAACCCAAATACTCAGCATTCTTGTAATAGTTATACACTTTCCTACTCTTATGTTATATTTTATATACACATTCTCCATACATGGCTATATCCTAATGCCACAATATGATTTAATATTTCAAGGTGGTAGATGTTATGCAACATATATATAATCCATGAACATTTTATTACACCAGTATACTTTATTAAAATAATAGTTTACAATATGTTCATGGTATATTATTTAAATATATAGCCTTATACATATTGTCACATACACTATTCATGATGTATTCATACCATATAGTTTAATAAAAGCTAATATAGGTTGTTATATATATAGTATGTTCACATAAATACCACATTACACTATATAATAAAGTTGTATTTTATATTTTTAATTATTGCCCATATACACATAATGATCAATATAATTTTATTATATTATTAACTTACTTAATTGTTTTATGTCAAATTATTCACTTCCTTGATTATTGACAACCAATATTAATTAATCCAATCCTTATTGATTAATGTAATTATGGATCTCCATAACCATTAATTATCTAAATAATTCTTATTATAATTATAGTATATACCGCTAACCTTTATTAATCACATATTACTAATTAATTACCATCATTAATTAAATCCTACCACAACCATTAGTGGTTCATTTAATAATTCCTTTATTAATAAATATCAACATAACATACTTCTATCCCAGGGTTTATTAATGCCTCACATATCACATAAGTGTTCCATTTTATTTCTAAAGTAGAAATTAAATTTTCTCCAATGATCATTTGGCGCAGCCTACGCCTTGATTTTATCTTTCTTTGGAGGGGCAATTTGCGTGCGTATACTGACGATGCAGTGCAAGACTAGTTTAGCTTCAAGCCAGCGTCAACCTCCATCGCCATACTCGTTTTTCACGACATGAATTAACGTCCACATGAATGATATTGCAAATCTAAGAGTGTATTCATTACTTATCCTAATAATCATATCATATATACAATAATTACATATTCACGGAAAATAAATAATAACTATTTTTATTACAAAATTAATTTATTATAAGAATATAATCTATAATGATCAATAATTCTTAAAAAGAAATTATTTACAATTATTCATGTAATAAATAAATTTTATTTATCACATATGTATATATATTTTACTTTACACATATGCCCACCTTTATATATAAAAATATATACATATACAAATTTCTTATTTAATTATATTGAAAATATTGGGTTATTACAATTAATCATTTAATAATATTAAAAACATACTTTAATATTATTAATCATTTAAATATTATTAATCATTTAATAATATTTTAATCACCTTCTAATATTATTAATCATTAAATAATATTTTAGTCATTCACAAATATTAGTAATCCTTTCATAATATTTTGATTACTTACTAATATTATTAATCATTTAATAATATTTAATCATTTACTAATATTATTAGTCATTTAATAATATTTTAATCATCTAATAATATTATTAATTAATTAATAATAATTTAACCATTTACTAATATTCTTAATCATTAAAGCTTGCCTTCACATATGGTCGATTAACGTTAATTAAATTAATTCTCATCTTACATCACTTTTAATTGACACTTAAAGTTTGGTTAAGTCTTCATAGCTTGATATTATATCATTTTAGATGTATTACATTCATTAAAGTTAATTAAATTAATTTTCATCTTATTCTTTCAAATTACTTCATTTAAATAGCCACTTAATATCTAATTAAGTCATTTAACCTTCCCATATTACCACAATAGGTGAATAATGTTTAATAGGATGATTAACTTAATCTTTTTTTATCATGCTTCCAATTATTTCTCTTAATGGTTAACTTATTCTTATAGCCTTCATTTACATCATTTAGATGTATATTAATTAAATTAACTTCCATATCATTCTTTAAACTTTTATTTTTCAATTAATACTTAACATTAAATTAAGTATTTAAAGCTTCCCATAATACCTTAATAAGTGTATTACATTGATTAAAATTAATTAGGATTAATTTCACTTGGGTAATTCTTGAAATCTTTCTTCCTTGGGCTTGGTAGACTACGGCCACTGCGACTTGATATTAGTCTTAGCTACGATGACATTGCTGTGACGCGAGACCGATTCTAGTTGGGCGCGTAAAGCGTACACTGCGGCACCTACCAAATCCTTCAGCGATCTTAACGCTTCTTAACAAAAGCAAAATCCAGATTTGTTGAGCTATTGCAATTTTTGACCCTTTCTCCTTTCGATCTTCATAATTCGGCATATACACGTCCAAATGTGTCTGTTTTTAACCCAATGGACTCCTAACTCATAGAACTACAACATATCAAAAATTCAACAAATTCCAAAAATATTAACATAATCAAATCTTGACCCAAACTCAAAGTTTATACTCTATTTTTCATGTTCTTTCTTTTGATCAAACATTTAACTCCCAAATTAGTTAGATACATACATGAAACACTCTTTAATATGTAGATCTAAGGTTTTTGAGTTTTGAAACCTTAGATCTTTATTTCATCAAAAACAAATTAAATAAAAGGATAAATTAGGTTAGGTTTTATACATTTTGTGCTCTTCATTTTCTTTCTTTTTCTCTTCTCCTCTCTTCTTCCTTTCTTTCACAATATGAGACGTACTTGGATGTCATAGAATTTTTTCTTCCCTTTTACCCTCTATGGCTGTCAAACCCCTTGGTTCTCTCTCTCTCTTTTATTTTCTTTTTCCTTCTCTATATCTTCTCTCTCTTAGCTAATTTGTTTTCTCTCTCTAATCTTGCATATCTATCCAACATTTTCTCTTTCTCTTTCTCTTTCCAATCTTAAGAGATCTTAGGAAATATGTAAGCTGAAAAAAAATTATTTAGCATGTGCTAAAACTTGCTCCTTACCCGGGTACAATGCAACCAATATTGCCCAATTGTTAATTTTTTTTTTTTGTTAATTTATAAGTTTAGCTTAATGTTTGGGCCAAAGTTTGGGCTAAGAATTAAATTATTTTGGCTTCCCAATTTAATAGCTTGGGCCATGTAAATAACATAGTTCAACACACTAATTTTATCTTACCTTAATTATTTAGTTAGGGTTTCTAATCCACTCACTTTGAATTTTAAGAAATTACTTACATAGATTTATTTATATAACCCAATTATGTTTTTTTAATTAGGTTAAAATAATTAATTAGTTGAGAAATATAAAATAAATCTCTTAAGGGTAATTTACTAGTATGTAATTTAAATATTAGTATTCTTCAATTATTATAACCCTAAGGTTATTTAATTTTCATTCCTAATATATAATATTAGGTTATATAGTTTTCTTTTATTTCTCTTTATAAATAAATATATATATATATACATATTTATAATGTAAGACCCCAAATTTTATGAATAAAGATTAATTTTCTTGAATTTTTTTTTTTTAGTATTAAGGTGTGGATTTGATATAATATTATAGTTGTGGGTAATATTTATAAATTTTGCAAAGTAAGCAAGTTATCATAAAATACTCGATTGTTCGGGGAGTATTCGTTTTTACCAGGGAATATTCGTACAATGACACAATCATTGGTGGACCCCCTAACGAAATTACTGTCCGAATGAGAAAATGACAGAAATAACTTTTTATGAAAATAATGGCAAAAGTTTTACCGTTAACTGTTGAAATACCCGATGGTAAAAGTAAAATAATACGCGTAGTTACATAGTAACACACTGTATTGATTATTGATGCTTACGTGAGAAGTCACTCAGTTTTATTCAATTATTGCCACAGTAATTGCGGCATAGTATCTCACATTATTGATTCAATTATTTTCACAATATTTATATTATTAAATAAATAATTGAAATAACAAAGTTATTCATATTATTATTTGCATTATTAACGATGTCGAGAAAGTTCAGTCGAGGAAAGAGGTTTGGTCACCTAATTGCGCGCCAACAAGTAGAAATCTTTATCGGAAAGCCCCCTCTTTCCTGGGAACGATCTGGTTATTAATATTGCGAGTTATAATAATGATAAATAAATGTTATTAAAAATGTGTTTAGAGAAGCCAAGTAAGTTGAGATCAATAGAGGGGATTTTTAGGAAGTAGTTGTTGTAAATTTTGCTTATTATATGGACCCCCAATTACCCATTTTTCAAAATAGTCGGTAGAAAGTTATCTCAGTTTTGTTTTATTACTCATATATATATATATATATATATATTATAATAAGTTTTGTTTTATATAAAAAATAGAATATATTATATTTTATTATGCATAGTGTCTACATAGTGTTTGCATAGTGACTACATAGTAAAATCATGTGAATTTCAGAATTCGTCCGAATTTTTGAACTGTGCGTCCGTGATTTCTCCTACAGTGCGTCCAAATAGTATCCTTTCATTCTCCTGTAAATAGGATGCTCAATTTAGAAAAGAAAATCTTACCAGAATCAGAGAATTCTTCTTCTATAATATTGAGCGTATGTAATATTCGAGTTTTTATGTAATTTAATAGTTATCAATAGATGAACTTATGTGAAACTTTGGTGTGACTTCATTTATTAGATGTATATGTGGTATACGTATATGTGATATTTTAAGATATGTAATGTGATGTATTTAAATGGTTGACTTAGTTTTATTTAACTATTTGATTTAATTATGGAATTAATTCTATTAAATTCCTAGGATGGCTTTAAAGCATGAGTTTGAGTTAGGAGCGGAATTTAGAAACGCGGACTGCGTATTTGAGTCCAAAACGTCGAAAGTAGTCAGAATAAACTGTAACCACGAAAATGTGTCACGGTTGACTTTTTGGTCAAAGTTAACCAACTACAAATTTTGGAGATGATTTTGACGAAACGGATAGTTCCACGATGTCCGGAATGTCGACTTTAGTAGGAATCGATATAAGTATCGAACACGTTCGGTTACGAAGGGTAAAAGGGTCAAAATGGATTATTAATTGATTACATGATTAAAATAATATTTTAATTAAATAGTTGCATGCGATGGTATGGGGGGTCCACGAGACCATCAAATGGGGACAAGGAGGGAACATGCACGTGTATTGCAATATGTTGAGGGAGAGGGAGTTACACTCCTTAATAAACCTAGACTTTTCCATTTCTCTAACCCCCACTCCATACTATATTGTTTTGATATTATATACTTATGATGTATAACTGATCATGGAGAGTTGATGACCATGGTAAATCAAAAGACTATAACCTCTATATATGCAATCCATCTAAACTCATTCTTTCTTTTCCTAAAAGTTCCACCCAAGAGAGCAAATAGATAGTGAGAATGAGGGTGTGAGAGTTTGTGAGAATTCTGGAGTTTTCATAGGGGATTAATCAAGCAAGGAGAATCATTAGAAGTATTCAAACAAGAAGAATTCATCAAGGAGGTAAGCCTTGTAGTCTCTTTTTATGTTTTTGAGAAACTAGTAGAAAAGTACATGAATAATCATGGGAAATGCTTTATTTTGAGGTTGTAATGCCATGTTAATGTTGGTTTCTGTTATGTGATGGTTAAGAATGAAAAAAATCTTATTTATTACATGTTTCAAAATCATAGAAATTCAAGGAATCCATGTATGCATGTTAGGTGTTTGATAGTATGCATCATAGATGTCAATTTGTTCAAATCGTGTTAATTTTGTGAAGTTGATTGTTGGGTTACGTGCATATATGTTAGTATATGAGTTCTGGACAATATGAGCCTTTTTATTGCATGCTAGAATCAAAAACGTGGAGTTTTGTCGAATTGAACTAAATTAAAATTTGTAACTTTTCAGGTTTTTCAGATCCTTGGATTCGTGGTTTATATAACTTGATTAGCGTATGTAATAATTTTATAAAATAGTATGTATTATGAAGTCTAATTTGTCCCAAATTTTGTTAGAATCAGAGTTATAATGTGTAGGTTATTAAAATCGTAAGCAAGCATGTTCATATCAAAATCTACAGAAAATCTGGAATTTCCAAATTTTTTCTGCGTATAGAACCAGTGCTAGCATGCTTTTCTATGCAGTTGGTTTGTGGTCTTAGCATGCTAGTTTCATGAATGTTATATTTTTGTAAAATACCTTGCTATATGAAGTGTATTGTGTCCAAGTATCATGGTCATATCATCTGTAGATTAGTGGGAATAAAATCGCAAAAGTGGCTGCAAGAAAAAAAATTGTTATGTCTTTCTTGGGACTGTTTTGGATCAGTCTGTCTGGGGGGCATTTTCGTCCACTGTTTTTTACTTTAAAAATTCTGGAAATATTTGGAGTATTAATATAAGAAGATATGAAGGTCCTGTAAAAATGTGTGAATTTTTGGCCATATGGTTTGAGTGTTATGAATTTTACGGCTAAGGATACTATTTGAAAAGATACCCGAATAACTCTCTGTGTATAAGTCCAAACATTACGAAATTGTTAATGGATGTACATGTATATAACAGGAGCAAACCCTGAAAATTTCAGATTTTTTGGAGCTAATCTCAATTTATGAAAAATCAGAGAATATTTGGCTATTATGGACTATATAAAAATAGTAGATGGATTTTAAAAATTCCGAAAAAAATATAGTAAAACCTCTATTTAGGAATAGTCTTGGGACCAAACAATTTGTATTCTAATTGAGAGGTTATTATTAAATAGAGGTATTGGTACAAAATATTTTTCGAACACCCAAAAATATCCACTTTAACAAAAATATAGATTTTATAACAAAAATTAAAGAAAATATAAATTATTTAGATTTTCAAACTAGGAAAATGTAGTCTTTTATAGGAAAATGTGGTCTTTTATATGAAATGTAGTCTTTTATAGGAAAATGTAGTCCTTTATAGGAAATGTAGTCTTTTATAGGAAAATGTAGTTATTTATAGGAATTATAGTCTTTTATAGAAAATATAGTCTTTTAAAATTAATAATGTCTCTCTCTCTCATATATATATATATATATATATATATATATGTGTGTGGGGGAATATGGAGGTGCAGTAGTGTAACTTTTAAAGTTACACATTTGTCATCTGATCGTAGAGTAGTCACTCCACGATTTGTGAATTCACTCTACTATCGTGGACTACTCTACGATAGTAGAGTGAATTCACTCTACTGTCTGTGGACTACTCTACGATCGTAGAGTGAAATCACTCTGTAGACTGTGTAACTTTAAAAGTTACACGGCTATGTATCTCCATTTTTACCTATATATATATATATATATATATATATATATATATATATATGAAATTATTACTATATAGAGGTATAGTTTCTTAATACGGAACTTAAAAAGTATATAACATATTACAATTTAGAGGTTATTCCTATTTATAACTGGCCCGAATTGGGACCAATTTTTTTTATAATATTATAGAGATTATTCTTATATAGAGTATTCTTAAATAGGGGTTTTACTGTATATGTTCAATGTGTGACTAGATTCTGCAAAATTCCAGAAAAGAAATATTTTTGAGACTGATTTGGTATTTTTCATATATATGATATATGGATAAATGAGTTTAATTAAATATATGATGTCAAAAATAAGGAAAATAAGGTTTTTCGACTTGGGACCTCTAAGCATGTTTTATGCAGATTTTTGATGGAGGTTTTGGTCCATAAAATATCAGAAATTTATGTTTCCCAGATTCTTTTATTTAACCATGTGGCCTATACATAGCAACATGTTATGTAATTGAATTGTATTTGAATATATGAGAGTTTAATCATCTTATTAAAATAAAAGGGAACCATAACACTTCGAAGTGGCGTTTGAGAACCAAATTGCTTAACGTGACACATGTGAATAGGTTACGTGAAGGGCTAGTAGATATCGATAAATTATAGAAGACGTATCAGGCAAGTTTCCTAACCCTAAGTTCTATTGAACAGTAATTCAATCCTTACTCATTATTAGTGTAGTGAGGGTTAGTAATGGACTTGTGCTATTTACTTTTTCATACAAGTTCCTTTGTCGTAAAGTTATATAACAAAAATTTCTTTGCAAGCGTTATTGATGATTACTCAGTTATTATTACAACTGTTATACTTTAAAGTTCTACTTCTTTAATGAACTATTTCCAAGGATGTTTTCTGGCTTTTGTTTCGGCTAGATATTATTGATTTTAAATGATATAACATTTGAACAATTCAAATCTTTTGATGCTATTTAATGTTTACCAATCCAAATTGCTTGGGTGAGTTCCCTCATGAATACTAAGATGAACAACACGAATAATCGGGCAAACAGATGTCGGGCATATAGTCCCATTTATGCTTATGCATTTAAAATTTATACTTGTGCACAATATAGGGTACGATAGGCTGATCACCTGGAGTACTTGCAGAGACTGTTTATAATTTATTTGATTATTAAACCGTCTGATGGTTTTCGATGAAACAAAGTAATGTTCAGGGTATCTAAAACCCCATAGTATGCTATTGAGAATTCTAGAACTCTTATCTTGATATTCCAGTTTATCTATTGATAATTATTTCAATTGTTAAGAACTATTCATACTAATGCTTTTACTTCTGATGTATGTTCTCAAACTACTTTATATACTTCTTGGGCAATTTGTCCTCATTCTTGCTTAAACCTTTTAGTTAAGGCTGATAAAGCTGAGGGCTCGTGCAAGGACAAGGGAAAGTCTAAGATGAAATGATGAGAGTTATTTATGTAATAAGTTATATTCTCGCATATGATGTAATGTAGGGATAAACGCTAAGTTAAAATTTCAGTTTATTTAAGGTTGTAAATGTAAGACCCCAGCTTTTATAAATAAAGATGAATTTTCTATAAATATTATTTTTGAATATTATGGAATAAATTTGATATAATGTTATAGTTGTGGGTAATATTTATAAATTTTGCAAAGTAAGCAAGTTGTTATAAAATATTCGTTTGGTGGGGAATATTCTTTTTGTCGGGAAATATTAAATGACGATGGCTCGATCATTAAGTGGACCCCATTAGCGGAAGTATTGTCGTAGTTAGAAAGCGACAAAATTATCTTTCTATAAAAATAACTTGCGGAGGTGTTACCGTTAAAAGCTGTTGAACTACCCGGTGGTAAAAGTACGATGTCTGGCGTGGTTGCATAGTAGCTAGCACGGTATTGATTATTGATGGTTGCGTGAGAAGTCACTTAGCTATACTCAATTATTGCTACAGTAATTACTGCATCATATCTCTTATATTTTTGATTCAATTATTGTCACAGTATCATCTGTATAATATGTTATATTATTAATTGAAACAACAAGTTATAAATGATTAATAATTGTTGAAAGATTAAAAATGTGTTGATTAAAAATAAAATGATATGTGGTAATATCTATTCAATCCTTGATGTATATAAAGAGTCTGTTATGAGACGTTTGTGGTAAGTTTGATTATTTTATGGGGGGGCCCATATGTCATCATCTAAGAGTCTCTTCGTCAATAGTAATTACCTTTGTGAATAGTAATTACCTTTGTGAATAGTAATAACCTTCGTCAATAGTATTTACCTTCGTCAATAGTAATTACCTTTGTGAATAGTAATTACCTTTGTGAATAGTATTTACCTTCGTCAATAGTAATTACCTTCTTCAATAGTATTTACCTTCGTCAATAGAGAGAGAAACTATAGAGAGAAAGAAGAAAAGTATTCTGCTACTTCACTTTTCCAATATTCAGTTCTTCTAAGGTAGGGAATATTATTTGTTGTACCGTAAAGGGTGTTATTCTTTCTTATTCATGAAGAGAGGCGTAGTTATTCCATTTCTTATTATTACATTGGAATAACTTTGTATCTGTGATCCACCCTATACTTGGTGACATTCTTCTATTATTACATTGGAACATCACATGCGTCGTGTGTTTTACAGGACTGGTTAAAATCTTTATTATTATTCTGTTGGAATATCACATGCGTGTGTTTTACACGGACACTGGTTTCCATTTTATTATTTCGTCTTTATTATTACGCCGGAACATCTCATGTCATGCTATCGCATGGGACTGGTTCCATCATTTATTATTCTGCATTTATTATTCTGTTGGAACATCCTGTCGGTGGGAATTTCACCTGACCTGGTTCCGTTATTATTATTCTGTTGGAATAACCTTCCTGTGCGGTCTATCGCATGCATGTGATTTCTTTTGTTATTCCATTCTTTATTATACCCAGTTGGTTAAAACTTTTACTTCTATACTCCATGAAATTAGTAGAATATCCTTGATATTTGCGTTTCATCCGATATCTTTTCATGGAAATATCTTCCCGATCATTCTTGAATTTTACTCTACAAAACAGTATCATGTTGACAATTTGGACGTTAATAATTCCTGGATAAAATAATTCTTGAACTTGTTTTATTGAATTCTTTTATCATTGTCATCATCCTCATGTTTATATTATGTTGAAAGTCATCTACGTGGCTATTGAGTGCATAGATGGACTTGGTATGATTATAACCGAGAGACTATTGATTGTAATCATGATAGTAATGTTACAAATGATGTGATAAAAAACCTCGATTGGTAGTAGTGCATTGATGGATGATTGTTGGCATGATCATGACCATTAATGAATACACAACTATTCTTGGCCCGTAAGTGCATGAATAATTGTGGTCGTGATACTAAAGAATATCCTTGGCCGTAGTAGTGTGCGGGGTGATTCGATGATGTGGAATATTTATTAAATTTGAGTCTCGGCTATAACAATGATGAAAAACCTTTTAAAATCATAAAAGATAGTAGATTTTATTTTCTACTTGACTCTTTTAATGGATTCTTTGGTTCACCGTAGTTAAACTTGATGTTCATTATATCTTATCGGTTTAACATCTTTGTTGAAGCTAATGATAATTTATTACGCATTATCTTAGTCATAATATTTCTTCTTGAGCTAGTTGAGCTCACCCTTTCTTTCCTTTATTCTCTTGAAATGAGAATATATTTGGGACGACGAGTCGGGGAGCGGAGTAATGGTCCGGAGAGGATAACATTAGTAGTCCTCACTATTCGTGAAATAGTGTGATAATAATTGTCATGAGGACTCCTTTTGAGTTTGTATAATATCTAGTAGACAATATTTGTATTCAAACTCACAGTTTATGTCGTATTGTACATAGATGTGATTATATTAGTAAGTTGTATTTAAATTACGTACCATGATATCGACTACCCAAGATGGGTGATGTATACCTATTTTTGGGGCGTCACGGTTGGTATCGAGTTTAGGATATGATCCACAGCTAAGATGCGAGAATAGTACTAGGAGGGAGAGGCAGGGAATACCTTCGCTAGTATGACCTACCTAAGTTTATGTGCTATTTTATTGGTTGGTCAGAATATAGAGATAATTTGTTACATGTCAATTATCCTTTTGTTTTGTGGCAGTATCTGAAAATGACATCTGAGAATGTTGAGAATAGCAATGGAGCACAGGCGATCGTTGATTCGCCACATATCAATAATCAAGGATAATGGGATCAGGAAGGCAACAATCCTCATGCAAACAACAACACTGACCAAATGATGAATGATCAAATGTTCGGAGGCTTTATGCAATTTATGCAACAAAGAAAGTAGAGCGACTCTGCCCCAAAGCGTAGGTGGTAACACGGAAAACTCTCGGCGGTCACCGCTAAACAATTCAAGGAGCTGGGACCACCGGGAGTTTAAGGAGAGCCAAAACCACTTGGCGGAAGCATGGATAAAGCAGATTACCAAGATATTTGATGTCTTGGAATGCTCAGGAGCAAAAGGTTCCCTTCACGCCTTTATGTTTAGCGAGAGGCAGATTCTTGGTGGGAATCGGTAAAAGCGTACTCAACTTCTTTGTCTTGAAGATATCTTGGGAGAAGTTCCAGGAGTTGTTTAATGACAAATACTTTCGAAAGTATTCGCCACATGAAGGAGGTGGAGTTTATCAAGTTGGAACAAAACAATATATACGTGTGGCCGCAATACGAGGCAAAATTTGCGGAGTTATCACAGTTCGTCCCACTTGGTGGATAATGAAGAGAGAATGGCGCGAATGTTTTTAAGAGGTTTGAAGCCGGAGATACGTCAACATCTTATTTCTTATAAAAGCGTGTTTGTATTCGGATGTTGTAAATAGGGATCGATTAGTGGAGCGCGATAACGAGTCAGCCTTAACTAAAAGAGAGCGTGGGGTGAAATTATAATACCGGTGAGAGTAGTCATCGAAGCGGTGACAACAAGCGTGGAGGGAATCAATAGGCCAGATATGGTAACCACTTCGGTGGTAATCAGGGCCAAAACAATAAGAATGGACATTTCAAGAAAAGGAGATTCAACAATGATGGAAAGACGTCAGCACCAGCACCCGTTGTTAAGGAAGGAGAAAGACCACCTATCATATGCTTCAAATGCGGAGGAGGGGGACACATCAGTCCGAACTGCGCCATGCCATCCAAAGCATGTTATAATTGTGGAAGAGAAGGTCACTTAGCTCGATTTTGTCATTTACCGAAGACAAATTCAACTAGGATGGAGGCGCCAAAGGCCGTTCCAGAAAAGTCAAAACCGGTAGTGCAAGGGAGAGAGTTTGTTGTGACCTCCCAGAGAGCAAGGAACCCGAATGAGGTCATCACGGGTAAGCTTATCATAAATTCTAATGAAGTCTATACTTTATTTGATACCGGTTCTACCCATTCTTTTATTTCTCCTACTTGCGCTCATCGATTAAATTTGACTCCGGAGAAATTAGACTTTGATTTATCTGTGGAAACTCCGTTGGGAGAAACCTTCATTACATCCACTGTTTATAAGTCTTGTTTGGTTCAAATCGGTACCCTCACATTACTTATCGATCTTATTTCATTAAAAATACTTGCATTTGACGTGATTCTAGGGATTGATTGGTTAACTACTTATCATGCAAAAATTGATTATTTTCGTAAGGTTGTTAGCTTTCATATTCCTAATCAACCTATTATGCGGATTCAAACGACCAAACCATTAAAATCAATCACGGTCATCTCAAGCCATAAAGCTATTCGTTTATTGAAAAATGGATGTCAAGCTTTCTTAGCTCATGTCACGTGATTTAAACAAAAATAAATCGCCGTTTTGAGCGATATTTCTATTGTTAATAAATTTCCGACGTATTCCCAGAAGAACTTCTGGCCTACCCCGTAGGCGTGAAATTGAATTTTGTATCGACCTTGAACCCGGACAAAACCTATTTCCAAAGCCCCATATCGAATGGCTCTATTGAACTTGAGGAGTTAAAGACCCAACTTCGAGGAATTGTTAGACATTGGCTTTATTCGCCCCTAGTACTTCTCCTTGGGGTGCTCTGTTCTATTCGTGAAGAAGAAAGATGGGAGTATGCGACTTTGTATTGATTATCGGAGTTGAATCATGTCACCATCAAAAATAGGTATCCATTGCCACGTATTGATGACCTGTTTGACCCGATTTCAAGGAGCCAAATTCTTTTCAAAGATTGATCTTCATTAGGATATCACCAATTGAAGAATAGAACCACCGACATTCCAAAGGCGGCTTTTAGAACTCGAATGCGGGCATTATGAATTCTTAGTCATGTCCTTTGGATTGACTAATGCTCCCCGCCGCCTTCATGGATATGATGAACCGAGTATTCAAGGAATATTTAGATCACTTTGTGGTCGTCTTTATTGATGACATCCTTATTTATTCCAAAAGTCGTGAAGATCATGAGCAACACTTGAGGTCGACACTCCAAAAGCTTCGTGAATATAAGCTTTATGCCAAGTTGAAGAAATGCGAGTTCGGCTTCAAGAGGTAGCATTCCTTGGGCACGTGGTATCAAGTCATGGAATATCTGTTGACCCAAAGAAAGATGAAGCTATTCAAAGTTGGGAACAACCTAAATCGTTGACCGAAAGCACGTAGCTTTCTCGGTTTAATTTGGTTATTATCGGAGATTCGTGGAAGGATTTTCTTGAATCGCTACTCCATTGACTCGGTGACTCGGAAGATACAAAGTTCGGTTGGAGCGAAGAATGTGAGAGGAGTTTTCAAGAACTCAAGAGAAGACTTATTTCAAGACTGTTCGACAATACCATCGGCTCGGAGAGGATTTGTCATCTCTGATGATGCTTTGGGGAAAAAGGTTGGGATGTGTTCTCATGCAACATTGAAAAGTTATAGCCTATGCTTCGCGACAACTCAAAGAATATGAGAGGAATTATCTTACTCATGATCTAGAGTTGGCAGCTGTTGTCTTTGAACTTAAAATTTGGAGGCATTACTTGTATGGGGAGAAAGTGGAGATCTTTACGGATCATAAAAGCCTCAAATATTTCTTCACTCAAAAGGAACTCAACATGCGACAACGACGTTGGCTTGAACTGTTGAAAGATTATGATCATACCATCCTGGAAAACCAACGTGGTAGGCGGCGCATTGAGTAGAAGATCATATACGAAATCACGAGTGCGTTATTGTCAACGCAAAGGCCCATTTTGTGTGACTTGCAAAGGATGGAGATAGAGTTAAAGACTCCAGGGACGCATGTGATGATAGCGAGTATACGAGTAGAACCGACTTTAATCGATAAAGTTAAAGCTGCTCAAGCTACAGACCTGGAGCTGATGCATATGAGGAAGAAAGTGCAAGAAGGTGCTATGCAGGAAGCAAGAATCGATGAAGAAGGAATACTTGAGTCAACTCCGGATTTTGTGTTCCTAACGACCACGATTTAAAGTATAATATCATGATGGAGGCACACAACACACCATTTGCAATCCATCACGGGAGTACCAAAATGTATCATGATATTCGTCATACATTTTGGTGGAGCAATATAAAGAGAGAGATAGCGCTGTTTATTTCAAGGGGTCTAAACTTGTCAACGAGTTAAAGCGGAGCATCAAGTACCAAAAGGTCCATTGCAACCACTTGAAATTCCGAATGGAAGTGGGAGCACATTACCATGGATTTAGATTAACGGTCTTCCTAAGGTTTCTCAAGGCATTGATGCGATTTGGGTCATTGTTGATATATTGACCAAGTCTCGCTCATTTCTTACCGAAACGAGAAACTTATACACTTGAACGTCTTGCTCAGTATGTACATAAAGCGAGATTGTAAGATCGCATGGTATCTGCAGTATCCATAGTTTTTGATCGAGACCCAAGATTCACTTCACGATTTTGGGTTAGTTTGCAAAAAGCTATGAGCACGGACTTACGATTTAGCTTCGGCATATCATCCTCGGACGGACGGACGGTCGGAGAGGACTATTCAAACTCTTGATGATCTATTAAGACTCGTGTCCTTGATTTCAAGGGAGTTGGGACAAGTTCTTACCATTGGTGGAGTTTTCCTACAACAGCGATTATCAAGCAAGTATTGGCATGGCTCTATTCAAGCGTTGTATGGAAGAAAGTGTCATTCTCAATTATCTTTGGGATGAGGTGGGTGAAGCAACGTTGTTGGGACTCGAGTTGGTACGTATGACTACAGAAAAGATTCAAACGATCCGACAATGTATAAAAACCTCACAAAATCGACAAAAGAGTTATGCTGATCTTCATCGAAAGGACGTGGAATTCGATATAGGAGGTCATGTGTTGTTAAGAGTTTCTCCATGGAAAGGAGTTACAAGATTTGGAAAGAGAGGAAAACTTAATCCTCGATTCATCGGTCCATTTTAATCCTCGATCGAGTAGGGCGTGGCCTATAGACTCGCGCTTCTTTACCTTGAAATATGTCTCGTGTTCATAACGTTTTTTCACATATCCATGTTACGTAAATATGTGAAAGACCCAAACCATATTATTGAGTTAGAATCGGACGAAATAGCGGACGATTTGACGTATGAAGAGGTTCTGTTCAAATTTTGGATAAGAAGGAACATATTCTACGCTCAAGGTTATACCTCAAGTCAAAGTTTTGTGGAGGAACCACGATGTTGAGGAAATGACTTGGGAGTTAGAATGAAATGAAATCAAGGTATCCTTACCTCTTGACATACCAGTCACATCGTACCCTAATTTCGAGGGCGAAATTTCATAAGAAGGGAAGTTGTAAGACCCGACTTTTATAAATAAAGATGAATTTTCTATAAATATTATTTTTGAATATTATGGAATAAATTTGATATAATGTTATAGTTGTGGGTAATATTTATAAATTTTGCAAAGTAAGCAAGTTGTTATAAAATATTCGTTTGGTGGGGAATATTCTTTTTTGTGGGGAATATTAAATGCGACTACTCAATCATTAGTGGACCCTACAACGGAAGTATTGTCGTAGTTAGAAAATGACAAAATTATCTTTCTATAAAAATAACGGCGGAGGTGTTACCGAATTAAAGCTGTTGAACTACCCGGTGGTAAAAGTACGATGTCTGGCGTGGTTGCATAGTAGCACACTGCGGTATTGATTATTGATGCTTGCGTGAGAAGTCACTTAGCTATACTCAATTATTGCTACGATAATTCTTTGCATCATATCTCTTATATTATTGATTCAATTATTGTCACGATATAAATCGTATAATATGTTATATTATTAATTGAAGCGACAAGTTATAAATGATTAATAATTGTTGAAAGATTAAAAATGTGTTGATTAAAAATAAAATGATATGTGGTAATATCTATTCAATCCTTGATGTATATAAAGAGTGCATTATGAGGCGTTTGTGGTAAGTTTGATTATTTTATGGGGGCCCATATGTCATCATCTAAGAGTCTTTTAAATCAATAATATTTACCTTTGTGAATAGTAATTACCTTTGTGAATAGTAATTACCTTCGTCGATAGTATTTACCTTTAAATCGATAGTAATTACCTTTGTGAATAGTAATTACCTTTGTGAATAGTATTTACCTTCGTCGATAGTAATTACCTTCTTCAATTGTATTTACCTTCGTCGATAGTAATTACCCCTTCATGAAATAGTTGTTGTCTCTTGATATTACCAAGAGTCATTTTGACCCTTCGTTAAGACCAAGAGCCACCCTCGGTTTTTCTATAAATAGAAAGCTCATTCCTTCATTATTTCTTACGAATTCTTTGAAACTCAGAGAGAAACTATAGAGAGAAAGAAGAAAAGTATTACGCTACTTCACTTTTCCAATATTGGTTCTTCTAAGGTAGGGAATATTATTTGTTTGTACCCGTAAGGGGTGTTATTCTTTCTTATTCATGAAGAGAAGCTGTTGTTATTCCATTTCTTATTATTACATTGGAATAACTTTTGTATCTGTGATCTACCCTATACTTGGTGACATTCTTCTATTATTACATTGGAACATCACATGCGTGTGTTTTACAGGACACGGTTAAAATCTTTATTATTATTCATTGGAATATCACATGCGTGTGTTTTACACGGACACTGGTTCCATTTTTTATTATTCCGTCTTTATTATTGTGCCGGAACATCACATGCATGCTATATCTGTGGGACTGGTTCCATCATTTATTATTCCGCATTTATTATTACATTTGGAACATCCTATTTGTGTGAATTTCACACGACTTTGGTTCCGTTATTATTATTATTACATTGGAATAACCGCCACTGTCTGATCTATCGCATGCATGGTGATTTCTTTTGTTATTCCATTCTTTATTATACCCAGTTGGTTAAAACTTTGACTTCTATACTCCATGAAATTAGTAGAATATCCTTGATATTTGCGTTTCATCCAGTATCTTTTCATGGAAATATTCTTCTGATCATTCTTGAATTTTACTCTACAAAAGCGAAGATCATGTTGACAATTTGGACGTTAATAATTCCTGGATAAAATAATTCTTGAACTTGTTTTTATTGAATTCTTATATCATTGTCATCATCCTCATGTTTATATTATGTTGAAAGTCATATGTGGCCTGTAGTGCATAGATGGACTTGGTATGATTATGACCAGAGACTATTCGATTGTAATCATGGTAGTAATGTTACAAATGATGTGATGAAAGTCATCGTGGCACTGTAGTGCATAGATGGACTTGGTATGATTATGACCAGAGACTATTCGGTGTAATCATGACCGTAATGTTACAAATGATGTGATAAAAATCCTCAGTGGCCGTAGTGCATTGATGGACAGTTGTTGGCATGATCATGACCATTAATGAATACACAACTATTCTTGGCCCGTAGTGCATGAATAATTGTGGTCGTGATACTAAAGAATATCCTTGGTCAGTAGATGCGAGGGGTGATTCAATGATGTGGAATATTTATTAAAGCTGAGTCTCAGCTATAACAGAGATGAAAAACCTTTTAAAATCATAAAAGATAGTAGATTTTATTTTCTACTTGACTCTTTTAATGGATTGTTGGATCCGCTGTAGTTAAACTTGATGTTCATTATATCTTATCAGTTTAACACTGTTGTAGGCTAATGATAATTTATTCCGCATTATCTTAGTCATAATATTTCTTACTGAGCTAGTTGAGCTCACCCTTTCTTTCACTGTTCTCTTCAGGAAATGAGAATATAGCTGGGACGAGTCGGGGAACGGAGTAATGGTCCAGAGGATAGCATTAGTAGTCCTCACTATTCTGTGAAATAGTGTGATATCAATTGTAATGAGGACTCCTTTTGAGTTTGTATAATATCTAGTAGACAATATTTGTATTCAAACTCACAGTTTATGTCGTATTGTACATGGCAGTTATATTAGTAAGTTGTATTTAAATTCTGTACCATGTATCTGACTACCCAAGATGGGTGATGTATACCTATTTTTGGGGGCGTCACAGTAAAGACTTGGGATTTTATTTGAATAGATATGTAATAGATATTATTATTATTATTATTATTATTTCCGGAGTTTATGTAGTTAGATAGTTATGTATGTGTATCGTGAGCACCGTGTCCTATAAACGATGTTACATAGATTTGGGGGCGTCACAGGTTGGTATCAAAGCAACAGGTTATAAACCTTAGGTGGGGAACCTTAGACTATAACCTTAGGGAAGTTAGTGGAGAAAATAAGGAGATGAACTCATATAGAGTTCTAGGGGTTGTGTCAAATCTATTTTTCTAAAAATAAAAACATCTATTTTAAACTACTAACCGAGTTATTTTTTCTTGTTTGAAGGATGTCAGGAGAAGAGGAGGTTAGAGATATCCACGTTGTGAGTGAGCAGTTGGTGACAGCTGTACTTGAGCCTATAGATGGGGCAGCAGCTGACTCAGACCCAGAGGAGTATCCTGAAGAGGGAGAGGAGCCCGAGGAGGACTCCAAAAAAGCACCTGAGGATACTTTGTTGGATGAGTTGATGGGTAGGATTACAGAGTTGGACGATAGAGTCCATGAGTTGGAGGAGCTGTACTAGGGGGAGCAACAGGCTGCAACATTACTTGAGGCATTAGTGCATCACCTGGTAATTAGGAACGGGGATCTGGCTGACAAGTTACGGGCATCAGACCAGAAGGCGGATAGGCTGAAGGATGAGAAAGAAGCTATGAGGACCCACTTGGGACATACCATTAATGGGTTAGAGTCGAGGATACAGAGTCTCTAAACAAACAAATAGATTATTACTACATTCTGGAGAGTTGAGAGGAGAGACCGTGCTCGGGCCGAGAAGCTAACATGTGAGTTAGAAGGTGAAGTGAGAGATAAGAAGGTTAGGATGGACAGGATGAAGTACACATTTAAGTCAACACATGGGAGGTTCCAGCATAGGGTGTTTCACTTTCCACGTGAGGAGTACCGGTTTAGACATACCATAAGCCGTGGGCAGGTACTAGAGATGGCGGATGAAGAAAATGAAGACGCCATTAGGCGGGGTCTTTAGTTTATTCATGATGAACTTTTACTATTAGCGTTTAGAACGCTTAGCTATGAAATAAAACTTGGTTTTGGTTTTTACCAAGTACTTTGGTTTAAGTGATGTAAATGGCTTAATGCCATAAGACGATGAAATACCTTGGGTGTTATGGTTATAAATAAATATTCTTTTATTTAAGTATGTGATGTGATGATTAAGTTATCTTCTTATGAATGATATATTCTGTAGAGTAAGTTATAAGATAATAACATTAAGTTCATTTTAAACAGATAGATGGCAAGAGGAAGACGTCGTCAAACACTCGAGGGGTCAGGCGGTAATGCTGGGGATCCACTGAACCCTATGCAGCAGTTTGTAGACATGTTAGTGGGGGCACTTCAAAATCAAACCCCGAATGCCAATAACCCTCTAGTGGCCCAAGTGGCACACTTTAAGGACTTCAAGAGTATGGGACCCCCTGAGTTCAAAGGAACCATTGAACCCATCGAAGCTTAAACTTAGGTCAAAGAAATTGAAAAGGCATTAGCTATCGCTCGAGTAGGTGATGATCAGAAAATAATCTTCACCACTTACATGCTGAAGGGTGAAGCCAACTTCTAGTGCGAGGCAAACCAGAACAGGGCTGGAGAAGGTGTGATACCTTGGGAAGGGTTTAAGAAAATCTTTTTCAAGAACTATTTTCCAGTTATTATGCAGAGTCGCATGCAGATGCGATTCCTGGAGATGAAGTAAGAAGACATGATGGTACCTCAATATGCCACAAAATTCAACAATCTGGCGAGGTTCGTGCCTCACCAGGTCGACACTGAGGAGAGAAAAATGAGGAGGTTTTAGTAGGGACTCAAACTATGGCTATATAGCAGACTCTCGATGTTACAGACGAATAGCTTCGCGACTCTCCGAGAGAAAGCTATAGTCGCTGAGGGCGGAAGTGAAGCCTTGATGAAATTTAACAAGGAGAAAAAGAAGAAGAATGAAGGAAGGAATTGTAGGGAAGGTAGCAGCAGTAGTGGTGCAAATAAGAGGAAGTGGAACAATAACAAAAGTAGCAGCAACAATTTCAATTTGGGAAACTCTGGGGGAAAACCAGGGGAAGCAAAGAAGAGAACTGAGGCATGCAAGGAGTGTGGGAGGAATCACTCGGGGGCATGTCTAAATGGGAAGAATGTTTGTTTCAACTACGGGCAGAAGGGGCACATCTCTCCCAATTGCTCTGTACCAAAGAGAAATGGATGCTTCAACTGTGGAGCATTGGATCATCAGGCAAGGAATTGCCCAAAGAAGAACTCCGCAGGAGGAATGGAGGAAGGGGACAAAATGGTGGACATCTCACGATTAGTGGACCACCAACTCAGAATCGACCCACATCTAGGACTTTCAACATGACGATTCAGGATGCGGTCGCATCCAGGGACGTGGTTTCTGCTATCATTTCGATCAATGATATATCTGCTTACATATTATTTGATTTGGGTGCTACTTGTTCCTTCGTATCGCATGAATTCTCCCAACAATTTAACTTACACCAGGAAGAATTAGAATATCCTATAAACATAGAAGTTGCTAATAAGGAAATAATTTTCGTTAGCCATGTCTATAGAAATTATGTTTTAGACATCATGGGATATAAGTTACCTGTGGATTTAATTCCTATTCAATTAAGATAATTTGATGTAATTTTAGGAATAGATTGGTTATTTAACCATGGAGCGATGATAGATTGCCAGAAAAAGTGTATAAACCTTAGGACTCCAGATCAGTCTAAGGTAGCGTTCTATGGAAGTAGGTCGCCGAGACACTCAAGTTGTCTAACGATGATGCAAGCGAGGAGGTTACTAAGAAAGGGATGTGTAGGATATTTGGCCCATATCGTTGATATGCAGAAAGCAGGGATAGAGATGGGGCAGATACCAGTACTGAACGAATTTCTGGATGTATTTCCGAAGGAATTGCCATGACTTCTGTTGGATCGGGAGGTCGAATTCTTTATAGATTTAGTACCGGGAATGACACCGATTTTGAAAGCCCCTTACAGAATGGCACCAACAAAAATGAAGGAGCTGTTGGTACAGTTGCAGGAGTTATTGGATAAGAAGTATATTCAACTGAGTATGTCTCCTTGGGGAGCACTGGTTTTATTTGTGAAAAAGAAGGACAGATCGATGAGACTATGTATCAACTATAGAGAGTTGAACAAGGTGACGATTAAGAACAAGTACCCGTTACCTAGGATAGATGATATGTTTGATCAGTTGAAGGGAGCGAAATATTTTTCTAAGATTGACTTGAGGACGTGATATCACCAGTTAAAGGTGAGGAAGGATGATGTACCTAAAGGCGGCGTTCGGGACTGCGCTTCACTATTACTATGAGTTTACGGTGATGTCGTAGGGGTTATGCGAATCTTGCCCGGCGTTTATGGATATGATGAATTGGGTATTCAACCAATACTTAGATAAATTCGTAGTTGTGTTTATAGATGATATCCTGATCTATTCCAAGACTCAGGAAGATCATGCTGAACATTTAAGGTTAGTGTTAGGGGTGTTGAGGAAGGATAAATTATACGCAAAATTATCGAAGTGTGAGTTTTGGTTGGAGAAAGTTCAATTTCTTGGTCACGTGATCGACAAGGATAGAATTTCTGTGGATCCAGCGAAGGTGGAAGCGGTTCAGAATTGGGAACAACCAAAGTCACCGACTGAAGTAAGAAGTTTCGTAGGACTGGCAGGCTATTATAGTCGGTTTATCCAAGATTTTTTAAAGATAGCAGGAACGTTAACGAATTTAACGAAGAAGTCGGTAAAATTTGTCTGGACGGAGAAGTGTGAAGAGAGTTTTAAGGAACTCAAGAAAAGACTGAGTGAAGCACCAGTGTTGTCTTTACCTGATGATACAGGTGACTTTATGATTTTCAGTGATGTGTCAAATAAAGGACTTGGTTGTGTGCTTATGCAACATGGAAAATTTATTGCGTACGCATTACGTTAATTGAAGGATTACGAGAAGGGATATCCTACCCATGACCTGGAATTGGCAGCGGTAGTATTTGCCCTAAAGATATGGAGGCACTATTTATATGGTGTAAGGTGTGAAATATACACGGACCCTAAAAGTCTGAAGTGTATCTTCACGCATAAGGAGTTGAATACGAGACAGAGAAGATGGTTGGAGCTTATAAAGGATTACGATTGCGACATCTTATATCATCCGGGAAAAGCTAACATGGTAGCGGATGCGCTAAGCATAAAAGGCAGTGGTAGGTTGGCAATGCTAACAAATCAAGAGGAGTTAATTAAGGAGATGGCTAGATTGGAACTTGAGATAAAAAGTCTGAGGGAGCCAAAGGGGAAATTATTCGCAATGGAGGCTCATCCGACTCTATTGGACAAAATCAAGGAACCACAAGGCAGTGATGAGGAATGTGAGAAGGTGAGGAAAAGAATTTCAGATGGAGAATAGCTTAAATTTAGTATGGGTGGTGATGGACTATTAAGGTTTGAGAAGAGAATTTGGGTGCCAGGGGTGTCTAAATTAAAGGGAGAAATTGTGTAGGAAGCTCATAGCTCAAGTTACTTAATCCACCCAGGAAGCACAAAGATGTATAAGGATCTTCACCAACATTATTGGTGGCCCAATATGAAGAGAGAAGTCGCAGAGTGTGTCAGCAAGTGTTTAACATGCCAGTGAGTTAAGGCGGAACATCAGAAATTGAGCGGGTTACTTCAACCTTTAGAAATTCTAGAATGGAAATGGGAGCATATCATAATGGACTTCGTGGTAGGAGTTCCAACTATACAGAAGGGTTACGATGCAGTATGGGTGATCGTTGATCGATTGACCAAGTCAGCGCATTTCTTGCCAATCAAGTTTAGATATACCTTAGATTAGTTGGAAAAACTTTACATCACAGAGATTGTTTCCAGGCACGGAGTACCTATATCAATTGTGTCGGATCGCGATCTGCAATTTACAGCAAATTTCTGGAAACGTTTTCAAGAACGCATGGGAATGCAACTGAGGTTGAGCACCGAGTATCATCCTCAAACAGATGGGCAGAGCGAGAGAACTATTTAAATGTTAAAGGACATGCTGAGAGCATGTGTTATGGATTTCAAAGGGAGTTGGGATGATCACCTACCGTTGGTGGAATTTACGTACAACAACAGTTATCACTAGAGCATCGGTATGCCACCTTATGAAGCTTTCTATGGAAGGAAATGTAGAACGCCATTGTGCTGGGATGAAATGGGAGAACAGAAATTGATAGGGCCAAAATTGGTGTAGCAAACTGAAGATGTGATCAAAACAATACGAGCAAGGCTAGTGATGGCTCAGGATCGACAAAAGAAATATGTTGATCAACATCGGCAACAACGAGACTTTGACGTCGGCACTTATATGTTTTTGAAAGTGTCACCTTGGAAAGGGAAAATGAGATTTGGGAAGAAGGGAAAACTTAGTCCCAGATTCATAGGACCCTTCGAAGTGTTAAGGCGAGTCGGTGAGGTAGCTTCTGAAATAGCTTTACCTCTAGAGTTAGAACATATACACTACGTGTTCCATGTTTCAGTCCTACGATCCTATAAGCAGGATTACAAGCATGTCATAGAGTATGAACCTATTTAGTTTGAAAAGGACTTAACCTATGAAGAGGTTCCAGTGAAGATAATCGATAGAAAAAGAACAAGTGTTAAGAAATAAGATAATACCTTCTGTTAAGGTAGTATGGAGGAACCACAACGCCGAAGAGGCTAAGTGGGAACTCGAGGAGAAAATTATGAAAAATTACCCTAATCTTTTTGTTTGATGTGTAATGATTCCGGGGAAGGATTCTTTATAAGGGATGGTGAATGTAATATTCAGGTTTTTATGTAATTTAATAGTTATCAATAGACGAACTTATGTGAAACTCTGGTGTGACTTCATTTATTAGACGTATATTTGTTTATACGTATATGTGATATTTTAAGATAGTTTTTAGGAACTAAAAAGGGAAGTTAACTGAGGTACCTGTATTGTCTCTATCAGATTATATGGGGAATTTTGTAGTGTATATCGATGTTTAGCATAGATAACGAGATTGTGTGCTTATGTAGCATGGCAAAGTCATTAGGTATGTATCACGCCAGTTAATGGATTATGAGAAGGTCTATCCTACTTATGATCTATAATTAGCAGCTATAGTTTTTGAATTAAAAATTTGAAGATAGTATTTATACGGTGAGAAGTGTGAGGTATACCCGGACTCTAGGAGTCTGAAATATATCTTCACACAAAAGGAGTTGAATATGAGGTAGAGAAGGTAATTAGAATGGATAAGAGATTTCGACATTGATATGCTATATCAATCCGAGAAAGTTAACGTAGAAGCCGACGCGTTAAGTAGGAAGGGTAGGGAAAAGCTATCGATGTTAACAAGTGGAATGAAGTGGTAGAAATGTTATTCACAGCATAGACTCAATCCACGATAATGGAGTGAGTTAATACAACTAGGTAATGAGGAATGCAAGCGAATGAAGAAGAGGATGCAGGATGAAGAGAAGATCAAGTATAATCTTGTTTTGAAGGAGGAATTTGAGTTCCAAATAATTCTAAGTTAAAATCTAATGAAAGGGTAATAACGTAATGTGTTAATAAGTGTTTAACTTCCAACTCATGTTATTGATAGGAAGTGGCCAGTTATGTGAAATAAGATAATACCTTCGTTGAAGGTAAAATGAAGAACCACAATGTCGAAGAAGCATTGTGGGGATTTGAAATGATGGAAAAAAATTTCCTCAATGGTGTATGTATTATTAGCGTGATTCTGGGGACAGAATCCTTATAAGGGGGGAAGAATGTAACTCCCCAGAAAATTTGGATTTTTGAGAATTAAATTTTTATTTTTATTATGTGGATTAAATGAAAACTTAATTAATTAATTATGGGAGTAAGCTATTTAAAGGTCGTTCTATGACCTAGACATATCGGAATGTCGTAGTATTTTGGCTACGTGATAGAATTAAAGTGTTTGAATTTCCAAGATGAAAATAAAAGCTTTCCGAGAAATTTTTTGAAAAATACTATTCACGCATTTCTGCTCGAGAATTATTTTTGAACTTCCGAGAAATACGTAATGATAGAATATCGAGGTGAGATAGAATATCCAATAATATTTCAGTTATGGGAAATGCAGTTTTTCGCCTGCAGACTTAAAACCTGACGATTAGGGAAAGTAAGTTTCGAGAAGAAAATGTAATACGTAAATGAATTAAAGCGTTGATCGTATAATACGTAGGTATTATACGAGGTAATGAATACGAGTATAATACGAGGTGTTATACGAGTATGAATGAATGATGGTATATCGTATGTGAATAAGAATACGAAGTGGAATGCGAGATTAATAAGTAAATTATACGTTATAAAGCTTTAAGCCAAATGTAATGAACTTGTAGGATTGAGTAAGAAATTGTAAAGTCCAATGAGATATTGATAAGACCCAAGTATAGAGATGTGTAAGCCCAATGCAAGATAATGATAAAGCTCAAAGAATTGTTATTGCAAGCCCAATGTATAAGATAAGTTAATTAAGCTAATTGATTGTAAAGCCCAAGATAAGATCCAATGGGTAAAGTTTGATCCATGGGGCAACCCATGGGTGAATTGATGACCAATAATTAAGTGTGTTGAGCAAGTAGACTTAAGTGTTAAGCAAAGGATAAGTTAAGTAACTTAAAGGCTAAGTAAAGTGCTTATGTGTGGTGAACAAGTAAAAGTTGTGATGAGCAAGTAATGGATAAGCTAGGTGACTAGCAAGTATACTAAATGGCTAAGTAAGTGTGATGATCAAGTAGACTTAATGACCAAGTTTACTTAATAGCTAGGTAATGAATAGTAAGGAGGTGATTAAGGAGGTGAGATGGCCTAAATGTCCATAATGCCTTAACTTAGGATTGCCTATAAATAGAGAAGATTCACTTCATTTGTTGGTTGATAAATTTCTCCCAACTCCTCTTAAGATAAGCAACTTATTGGTTAGAGAGAATAAGTAAGAATAAGCTAGAAAGCTAGTCTACATAATTGAAGAAGCAAGAAGGAGATTAAAGCTTAGTGAAGTGATATTCAAGGGTAAGAACTTAAACCATGAATCTCTTTCTCTTCCATTGGCAGGGAGATGGGTAGTGGTAGAACATGTATGCTAAGGAATGATAGGAATGAGTAATCAAAGAGCTTAAGTCTTATTAAGCCGTATAAGTCATGAATAAGTAATTCAAACTTAATTAAGTTGTGAACTCATGAGGAACTTAGATGAACTTTGCATATGTTTAATTTAATAAGATTGTATGATAATAAGAAGCAAGGATGATGGTTAAAATATTTAAGCTATGATAAGTCATGCAAAGTGAATTCATAATTAGTTCATACTTTTACAAGTTATAGACTAATGAATAACAAGTAATAACTTATCATGTCAATAAGTTAATGAAGTATGTATGTCAAGATGTTAGTATGTTGGATATGATATGAGAACATTGAGTAAAGGACTTAAATCAATAATAAGTCATAAGTAAATGAAATCATGAAAGTTATAAGTTGATAAGCCATGAACTTATGAAGAATAAGTCAAAACCTAATTTGAAAATAAGTTAATGTAATAAGTAGTTTGAAATGTTTATATGATTGTTAGAATCCATTTAGAACCACGATCAAATCGTTAGTAAAGAAGTTATGCCGGAATTCACACGATTGGACATTAAGCGTCGATTTCGTTAAATTCTCGGAATGGAAGTCGTATTTTGTGTTTGAGCTTGAAAACATTGGTTTTCAATGGAGACAAGTCATATTTGGCATTATACAGTTGCGAACTCAAAAATGACCGGATTTTGACTTAGAATGAAGAAACGAGCGTTGAACGTTCACGAACATTTATCGTTTTTGTTAAAATGAACTAATAGGTGAAATTTTAGCGAGCGAAGTCAAATAGATAAAATTCTTACATGAACGTGTAGAGTATATAATTTGTGAACCGTAGGCTTTTGAACGAGCCAATTCAGACTTATAACGAAGAAGTTATGCGTCCGGGAGTTTCGTAAAAATTTTAAAATCTGCAAATTATCTAAGGCATAGAAGTCCATTGTGGCTACATCGTACCATAAAGCCAGCGCTGCCATGAGGCGAAGGTGGGAATCGAGCACATCGCTAACTCGCGTGCATGATGCCAAGTTGATCTCGAGCATACTGTTAACTCGCACCGCAGCGTGACTTACATAGCTATGGGTGGCGCCGTAGCGCCAACCCTAGGAAGTTGAGCAGTAAGGAATGTTTATGAGTACAACTTGAACAGTAACTCAGTAATAATAAATTGAGGAACTTAATAAGATATTGTAAGGTACTTTTAAACTTAATGTATGATGATTAAAGGTTAATAATCAATTGAAGATGAACGTAATGAGAACAACGTAATGTGCTAAGCCGGCTGTAGAAATTTGTTGACCAAGTTGATTATGAATTCAATGGTTTGCAATACCAGTATGGGTTATGTAATTATTTAATGAACATGATAAGACCTTTCCTAAATCACTGTTATAGTGATGACTTTAGGAATTTAATGTTGTTTAATGAGTAGTTAAACGACGAACGTAAAGTATAAGGAACGTGAACCGTATTCAATAATGATAAGGCCTATAACATTAAGAGTTACAACTAAAAGTTGTTAAGTAATACGTGAACGTAAATGGAATGCAATAAAGTGTACTTAATAAATGACGATCGAGTTTCGAATAATGTAGGAATGTTAGTAAGCCGTGAAGAAGGATGATTAACTTGACACGAGTTCTATTAATGAAGTAAATCCACGTAAGATATAGAAGAGAAAGAAGTTGGTAAGAATAATGTAAAATATAATGGCAAGCCGGAACCAATAGTAACCAATCTAATATATGATTAGATTGAGAAGAAGGGTAAGATTTATTAGGAACCATGTATGTTCATTCATGACCTAATGTGGTATGTTATGTGGTTATGTATTGTAGAGAGCGTAAAGACTGAGAGGAAAAGTTATTATATTTGAGCGGATACTGAAGGCAAGTTTTCTCAAACGCATCTAACCTTCGTGTTAGCCAAGTTTTACGTGATTCATGTTATGAGATGCATGAAGTGTTTTACCAAAGTGTCGATGCGCTTTTTATCTCTAATTTAGACTAATCTTGAAGAGTTGATTGATTTATTTACAAGTCTTTCAATATAGAATTGCTAACGCTATCCTACACCAATTGTTTGGTACGGATTCAAGGTAAGCATGTGTATGAATAAACAAATGTATTTTTGCATCGATTATTCGATGGGCACGCGAGGTTGCCAAAACTTAAACGTACATGCGTTTAATGGATGTAGTATTGATCAACATAGAGTACTATAGGCTGATCACCCAAAAGTGCTCGTAAGATATGCCAGACTTACGGACTTAGTGCCGGGTTGTCCTTTTCGAAGAAATTATGCACTGCTCATGGTCTTGAGCCAGAATTGATGTTTTACTGAATATTGTTATTGTAAAACATTTTGAAGAAAAAGAAATGTTATTTTGAATTATTGATAGTACTTCATAACTATTATCCAGTTATTGAAGATATACGATTCCTGTGTTTCAAGCATGTTGTTTAAAAGAAATTGTTGTACTTGCTGAGCTTGTTATGCTCACTCTTGCTTGAACTATATGAATGCAGCTAGGACCGAACGAACAAAGGGATCTGACAAGGATAGAGGCAAGACGAAGCTGAACGATTAGTTTACCTTGTGATAAACTAGTAAGTTGTATATATTATAGAATGATGAACAAAGAATGTAATGGTTTTAGAACCTGGGAACGGGATGCAATATTATTAATGTAATAAAAATGTCGTTGATACACACATTTTGATGTCGTTTCAATAGAATGAATGTACAATTATGAGTACCGTGTAACACCATCTGTCGGGTTAGAAGATACCCGGATTTGGGGGTGTCACAATTAAATTCTGATTATTTTACATAAATTTAATAATTATTTTATTTTATTTAGATATTATCAATAATTAACTTATCAATAAAGAAATTAGATTAATAATTTATAAATATTAAATAATTATGGAAAATAATTATTAATGATATAAAAATTATAATAAATGAATATAAATTATTTAAAAATAATAATCAATGTTTTTGTAAAATTTTAAGTAAATATTAATTACCTAAAATAGAAGTAAATGATTTAAAATCATTTAAATGATAAATAAATGTTTTAAATACTTTAAAACTTCTAAAAAGGTATTATAAAGGATAATTAAACTATCTAAAATATAATAAAATTTTATAAATAAAATTTAGTCCATTTATCAACTTATTTGATATTCGGTAAAGGTATTAAACACCGAAATCTTATTTAAACTAAATCGTTCACATGTAAATGATATAATTTAGTATTATTATGAATACTAACGTGTTAGAATTGTTCCCTCTACCCAAGTTATTACTTATGTAAATTTCTCGAACCCTGTGTATTCGTTAAATAAGATTACTATCTTGAATTGCTTTTGATATATTATACCAAACCTAAACTTGAATTGCCAATTGTTGTAAAGTTATTGCTATAGTTTCAGCATAACCAAGAAATGAATTGTTTATTCATATTATAATGTTTATTGAGCATAAACTATTGTGTCAAACCAAATTGTTTTGGTAAGACATCCTATACTGAAGTTGGGTATCCCGTAAGGGATTGAGATTTGGTCAATAATATATTTACACTAATGTTGGGTGCGTTTGAGCACTGGTAAGATGAGATGCATACTCCTAGGATGTTGAATAGGTTGATCCCCTATCTCATATCTAAACAAAATTTCTAAGTCTATGTGACTGATAGAAATAAAGAAAAATTCCAGAAATGGTTGAAATAAATAGAAATCCAGAAATGGTAACAACTATCAGTCAAAATTTGAATTGTTGTATTTCTTCAAATCATATATTGTTATAAATACACAACTTATTGAGTATGTCATAGCTCACTCTTGCAAATTATTCCCTTTGCAGTTTTAGATGGTAACCCTAGAACATCTAGAGTAAATAAAGGGAAGCGTCCTTGCTTAGATTAGATTATATTCTTGTCTATTTGAATACCTTGTAATAAGAACTCATTATGAGAATCATGTAATCGAATCTTAATATTATGATATATATATATATATATATATATAACATCTTTTATTTCCGCAATCGTGTTTTCTTACATATATAGATGTAAAATTAGACTTCTTCGAATCTAGTTGAGATCCTTGGGAACTATTTATCTGAGTGAGGGTATTAATAGCATGGACTGTTCATGTTGTTATTGATTCTCTGGATTTCAGATAAATAGTAACTATCGATACGATAGTATATTTTCACTTGGCGTAAACTATACATCTGGGTGAGGGTATTAATAATATGGATTGTTCATGTTATTACTGGTACTCTGAATTTCAGATAGATAGACTCTAGTCACAGATACAGTTCATATATCTAAGTGAGGGTATCCAAACACAGTAATAGTTCTCTAAAGAATTACCATCTATTATTGGATACTGTGAATCTTGGATATATGGGAATTTTATCTGATAGTCCCTCTATTTAATGTAATATTTTAATCAGATACCATGTGTGTATAGATATAAATGCATTATATATCGATTCATAGTAAGCACCATATCGGATACCGTGGGAGTATAGATATGGGGTCATTACAACATACTTCCCCGATGAAGGGGTAATGACAGTGCAGCAACACCATCAGTACAATGCATGTTGTACGTGGAAAATGTATTTTGATAGAGTTGTAAATATGGAAGGTTCTGGAGCTGGAGCAGTTCTAGTATCCGGTACGGGGGAGCAATATCCCATCACCATCAAATTGCAGTTTGTCAGCACCAATAACACAACTGAGTATGAAGGATGTATCATGGGACTCAAACATTCCCAATCAATGGGTATCAGGCGATTTACTGTCATTGGAGATTCAGAATTGGTCATTAGACAAACCACAGGAATCTATCACACCAAAGAGCTACATTTACTTCCTTACCATCGGCAAGTTTTAAAGATGGCTTCGGAGTTCAAGAAATAATCTTCCTCCACATTCCTCAGAATAAGAATGATTGTGTGGATGCGCTAGCAACTTTGGCGTCCTTGATTCACATACTTAACAAAGAAAACATGCCAAGCATCCCACTTACCCTGCAAAAGGCTCCAGCCTATGGGAATTATGTTGGAGAAGTATCAGATGAGATACCTCCCATCCAACACCCTTGGTATCAGAATATCAAGGAGTATTCGCGAGATGGATCTACACCCGCTGAGGCGAGCCTAAATGAAAGAAAGCGGATCAATCGAATGGCTATGAAATTCTACCTGAGCGGAGATTCATTCTACAAAAGAGATGCAGGAATAGGTCTCTTCAGATGTCTGGACAATGACCAAGATTAGAGTCTCACGGATGAAATCCATGGTGGAGTATGTGACCCACACATGAATGGCCCTCTACTTGTTAAAAAGATCCTCAGAACAGGGCAATACTGGCTCTCGCTTAAAGCTGACTATGATGATCACGTCAAGAGGTGCTATCAATGCAAAATTCATAGGAATGTTATCCACTCCCCTCCAGGGGAACTCCACAATATGAGTTGACCTTGGCCCTTCTCAATGTGGGGAATGGACGTGATCGGACCCATCGAGCCCAAAGCCAGTAATGGGCATCGATTTATCTTCACCATGATCGACTACTTCACCAAATGGGTAGAAGCAACCTCCTTCCCCAGGGTTACCAAAGAAGTTATCATTGCTTTTATTAGAAATAATGTCATTTGTCGATATGGACAACCAGAGGTAATTTTGTCAGACAATGCTAAGAACCTCAACAACAAAATAATGGAGAAGTTGTGCAGTAAAGTCCACATCAAACACCTTAACTCCGTCATCTACCGTCCAAAGATGAATGATGCTGTTGAAGTGGCTAATAAGAATATCAAGAAGATAATGTAAAAGATGTCCACCAATCACAAAGGATGGCCTGACCTCTTGCCTTTGACTCTATTAGCCTACATGACTTCAATGCGTACTTCCACTGGGGAAACCCCCTACTCATTGACCAATGGATGGAAGTAGTGCTCCCCATAGAAGTGGAAATGGAATCTCTCAGAGTGTTGATTGATGCTCAGCTGAATGAAGACCAATAGTTATAAGACAAATATAATCAATTTTCTCTAATAGACGAAAGGCGAAGTGATGCTATCTTCCATGTTCAATTATACCAACAGAGGATCTCTAGATCCTACAACAAGAAAGTCCGGCTACAAAAATTTGAAAAACATGACTTGGTTTTGAAGAAGATCATTAACAACCAAGATCAATCAAAGGGAAAATTCGCTCCAAACTGGGAAGGCCCATTTGTTGTCAAAGAGGTATTGACAGGAGGTGCTCTCAGATTACAAGAAATGGATGGCGATGAATTTCCATAGCTCATCAGCTTAGACACCGTGAAATGGTACTATGTCTGAAGTTACCATCAAACAAACACCATGGTTTTGGATCACCAGTCATTTCAGGTTTTCTAACCCTTATTACACACAACCCTTTTTCATACCTATTTGCCCCATCAGGGAAACACACTTTTCAAGTCAGCAGCCTGGTTTTTAGATCATTAGATCTTTCACTTTACACTTCAAACAATTTCGGTTATCCCACCAGGGATTGAACCCTTCCCCTACAATTTGTCTTGAACATGAAATCAAACTTTTTCACACCCGCAGTTTGTCCTGAACATGGGATCAAACTTTTCCCCACAGTTTTTCTTGAACATGGGATCAAGCTTTTTCGGTTGCAAATCATCCTGAACACGGGGCGAACTACATCGACCTGATCTCCCTGATACCTAGGAGTACGCAGGCAACCATTTTATATAGCCTGGTCGTAATAAAAAAAACAATAAAAACATTTCTACACCCTTCTCTACAAACAAAAACAACAAAAACATTCCTACACCTTTCTATCCTTACACCATTCAGCGTTAAACCTCTTACACCAGGTTCGAACTACGCAGACATAATCTCCTCTTAAATAGGAGTACGTAGGCAACCATTTATGGTTCGATCTTACCCCTACCAAAACAAATACTTGTCAACGGTACTAGGATCAAACTTCAATCCACCACATTTCATCGGCTTCAGACCAAAGGGATGGAACTACCTAACATCCCCATAAATGGGAGAGTTGGCAACCATCTAAGCTGTGGTTGATTCCTCAAAGAGAAACACCAACCCATAAGAGATGGAACTAACTGGTCTCCTCTTAAAAAAGAGTACTGGCGACCATCTGTGGTGCGGTCAATCTCAAAGAGGAAAAGCCACACTCCTCTCCACATTTACATACAGAAACTAGTCCCAAGACACCAGAGAGGGTAGGGATACACACAGATCAAATGATCCATTTTGAATGATCCTACGACATCTCAATGTCCACACATTAAGGATGAGTTCAAAATACATCAAGATCACATGCCCTAAAAAAGCAAGCAAAATATCAAGCAAGTATCCAGGCATAACTAAAAGTTAAGTGTATCAAAATATATTTCCCTACCATATATAATGTTGTTTGAAGCAGGCAAAATATCAAGCAATATGTGTTGTACATGACAAAATGGCTAAGCTAGTCTATGCAAGAAAATACAAGTCTATTTATCGGTATGTTTGCGGGCTATTAGATCTAACATAACATCTCTCTCCGAAGAAGGGGGTAATGATGTGATCTCTTGCATCAACATATCTACATGTGCCAACAGATCTGAGGCCAACTCCATAGTGGTATGATGCTCATAAATATATGCACTCATATCGGCAAACATGCCATTAGTAAGGGATCTAACTGAAGTACTATCTGTAATGGCCACATCCCCGACAAATAAGGCAGCATCTTGCTAAACAATCAATGCATCTCTTGCTGATCTGGCCTCATTTCTCTCCAATAGAGCGGTGTCTCTCCCATCAAGAGCTTTCAACATCAAGGCCCTAGCCTGATCTCTCTCAAAGGTCATCAGATGAAAACTCTACTCCAAATACTGTGCTGAATGCTGAATCACAGTAGCACTCATACTGGGAGAATCTGCAAGAGCTACTAGCAACTTAGTGAATAGCTCCTCCTCAGTGCGAATATCAATGTCCTCTATGGGCTCCCCATCATCAGAATCAATCCCCGACATTGTGGATATTACCGCAACCGATTTAGTCTCTGTCTCCATCCATGCAAAATACTTTATCAAATAGCCCGGATGGCTAACAGAAAATCCAGCTAGCTCACGCTGATCCCAACAGGCATAGACCCTAGATCTATCCTCTGCTGACAAGTGGCGAGAACCAAGCGCTTACTCAATGGCCCCTCAAAAGGATGGAAGTCCTGGAACTGTTCAAATTGACACACCACAGCTAGTGGGTGGTAAGTAGTCATGCCCCTCAATCCAGCCAAAGGGAGATAATCCATGCCCGGAGCATGAGTGATGAAGCTGTAGGGTGAACTAAGCCCTGTACACGACAATATATTAAACGGATATCCGATTGGCAGAAAAACAAACCAAGAGGCAGGATCTGTAAACTTCGCAGGCTGAAAGGAGTACGACATGGCTATCTCATGGGTAAACTAATACCCATGCCATCTAAAAGTGCCAATCGGTCTCAGGTGTAATATAAACCATACGTATAACATGACCGAGCTACTTGTGAATACCCCTATAGGATAGGTGCTGCAATATGTGGCTGACCTCAACGTCTCTGCTACAATCATCAACACAATGGTATAACCCTCCCTGAGAGCTTTCACTGCCATAATGACGCCAATGTCCAACTCATCTGTGTACCATGGAATGTATAAATATGACAATACGCACAGCAGCTGTACGTCTACTTTGGCTAAATGCCAATGATCCTTCGGCATGGTAAAATCCCTGGAGTGCCTTGTGTAGCTATCCTTTGAGCCAAATCTGTCTATTAGAAAATGCTGGGATATCACGTGGCCAGATGTGATCTCATTCTGCATAACTTTATGCCTCAATCCGGTGAGGGTCATAAACTATCAGCTCATGTTGCCGATAGCCATCCGCGTGCAAGGTCTGTCAAGTGGCAGCGCCATCTACCTTGCATACTCCTCTAAAGTAGAAGTCAACTCATTGATACCAAACCGTAAAACCTGCCTCTCCAGTATTCAATGCTTCAGTATACCCTCTAAAAAGCCTGTGGGAACCTAAAAGATCAGTAAGGTCATGGAATGTTGTAGTAGCTGATCTACAGTCACCCTATCTGGAGGTGACATACTATCATACCATGATTTCAGATGGGATGCCACACATACTGGTGGGGTATGATCAAGGTGGCTAACTGTCGAGGAAGACATTTATGTGGGCCATGTCATAAGACCATCCATGGATCAATGTGGAATGTCTCTAAACATACATACATATGCATAATATAATACATGCATGATAAACAATAGATGGCCATATGATGTAGGGAAAAATGGTAAATACATTCCTAAGTACATTATCATCTAATACATCTCTATACAGCTAAAAATACAAGGAAATGGGACACAGCCGCCCAACTACTAACAGAGGCATATCAAAAGATATAAAGAGAATATACATCAGAAGAAGACAATGGAGTCAATGTCTACATCATCAATCCTGTCCACCTGATGTAACTGCTCCTAAGTCACTAGATCTCTATCAACGGGAATGTCAGGCTTATACAATTGAGGATCTGCATCAGCAAAACCATATGGGTCATCTGAGGGGCCAACTCTTGAGCTAGAAGGATCAAATGTATATGCCTCTACTAGATCTTTGCCCATGTTCCAGATAAAGAAATGTGCCCGATCCTACTACCGGGTCAAACTATCAATCTATGTCAAATGAGTAGGATCTCTGACACATGCCATCCAATCCATCATCATCACAGATCCAATAATCATATCCCTCATAAACTGTACGATGCGGGTCTAAGCTCTGATGCTATGAGGAGACCACCAATGCTGGAATGTAGCCTGGGTATGTGGACCCTCTAATAGTGTGAAACTGTCAACACCCATCAAGGAGATATCAATGACGGGTGACTATGAAACAGGCCAATAATGTTTGGTAGAAGGCAAGATCTGTATACGAATCTCTCTTGTGGTGCTCCTAATAGTACGCTCTCCTAAATAGAGCTCCCATCCTCTATCTATAAAGATAAGAATCCTGCGGGTGGAAATCACGTACTCGACACCAGTCGGGTATCCATCCTCAAACCTAATGGCCAAGTGCTCCCAAGAATAGGGAATCCAGGTAATGGCATCAACTGTCAACAACTCCAGCTGTAGGCGATGATGAGTGAAACCCTCAGCTATAGGGACCTCCGCCAATATGGAATGATGCCATTGTTGTCCTCGTGGATAGGTCTCCAAGCCTAGTACACTCATAGGACGCAAACATGGGAGCCTCTCATAGGCCCAGAACTGCCAACACAAAGGCAAATATCTGCTATCAGTCAACACTCTTAACCTGTATATGGGAAATTACAAGAGAAATACTCACCAGCAGAAATGGGTAAAATCCTAGCTAAGCCTCCGTCAAGCCCTACGAACGCATGTGCATACCCCTGAGGAAATAGGCGAAGGTGTAGGAGCCCCAATCATACTCTCTAATACGGTCCAAATATCGTGTGGTGCTCACCAAAGTGAATGACACCGTAGAAGAGTTATCAACTATGAAGCAGCCCCTAATGATCATCAAGAACAATCGCTGAATAATGCAATCCCTGACTTTCACATCATCGGGCATCTATGCTCAATGGACCTGTATGAACGGTTCTGCCCTTGAGCGCCTCAGTCTGAACTCCTAGGAAGGATCAAACGGCAGTCGGGGTAATTTTCGCCGTACATGGCACTGTCACCCCTCTAAACTCCATACCGGTGATAAATCGCCAATCCATCGGCATCATCATCACCTCATAATCCAATAAATGGAGAGACTGAGTCTGGTGAAATCAGTGCTCAAATAATGCCCTGAGGTAACCCCAGGGACAACGACGGGGAAGGATAGAAAAGAACACTCCGAAGCCCCAGCCATGCACAATCGCTCTATAATAATGATGCAGAGCCTGGTATGTGGAATAAATATTGAACCAGTTCCCTCTAGGCTGTGTAAAGTAGGGAACCTGCATCACAAAGTAGATCAACATCAGAATCCTTTACCCCTCATCAATAGGAAAGAAGGAAGATCAAAATCTTACTTTGTACCTCTTTTGTGTGCAAGTAAATCGAGGGGTGTCTACTCAAATCACCCAAGCTCTGGGATCGACACATGTATGCCTGGAAAATCCCTATGGGGAACATGTGCAGCAGGAACAGGATCCGCAACCAAAACATCGTCCTCCTCATCCTCAACGTCCAGTACGTCAACCTAGACAGGACGTATCACCGCCGCCGCCAAACAACGAGGTTGTCTGACAGAATGGGGTCGAGACACTTCAGAAGCCCTCCTTCGCACACCTGAAGTGGTCCTACGAGAACTATTCGGCTGATCCGGATCCATATATATGGAAAATAAGTCTCCAAATCACCTCAGAAAGGGTGTGGTAAATTCTAAGCTGGAGCTTTTCAAAATGCAGTTTTATGACTACATGCATGCATGCATTATTTTAATATACGAATAAAGTAGAGTTAAAAATGCATGACTACCCAATGCCTACGTTTTGGAAAATTTTTGCCATAGTCTCCTTTGAAAACAGGACTATCCACATGCACATAGGCATGACTAGGTGGCCATTCAGTAGCACACCTACCCAAAGTCATAAACATCCTCCATGCATTAATACATCAAAGAAAAAATCCTTAAGGGTAGCCTAATTACCAGGATTATTTTACTTTTTCTCCTTAGCTCATTTGTCCTCAAATAGGATAAGAAATAACATAAAAAATGTGCTAATTTGACTGTTTGAAAAGTCAGATTTTTTCACATCATTATGTTCAGCATGGTTTAACAATAACATTTGCTATGTTGAATATTTTTTATCACATCATATATGCATGCATATTCACTACTATGTGTTTAGATGCATTTTATATCATAAGTCATTTTTTAACGGATAAAAACTGGAAAAGAAGACATGCATACATTACCAGGACAGTGTAGAACACTTGTACAGTGATAGAATTTGCAAAAAGACGCCTGAACTCAGTAAATCTGAAGAAGAGCTCTCAGATTTCCTTCGTGGTGCAACATGAAAATGACTTATGAAAGGAACCTATAGGTTTAAAGTACCCACGGTTGGCCATAGGTGTACCCGCGGCTCCCCTGGGTGGGTCCCACCACTCCAGCTTGGTCCAGTTTGAGTTGCAAAAGAGTTCTCACAAGCTGAAAAGGCCAAATCAGGAATAAAAACGCTACGCGATTAGGCAGAATAGCTCGAATTCCTGGTTTCACGGGTCAAGTTGTGGCTTTACATATCACTCATTGGAATTCGTCCAAACATAGGGTACACTGTACCAATGATCTCAGCTATTGCAAACTACATTCGGCAATACCTCACGAAGGTCCGATGCCATTAATTCAGGGTTGTAGCCCTAAAACCTTTTCCCCAGCTGGTTTTCATACAATCCATCTGTTGATGCACACGTCAGTGAAGGTCAAGCAGCCTTGACATTATCCTTAGTAGGGACCTTATCTGTTGATGGACACATGTCAATGAAGGTCAAGCAACCCTAACAACACGGATTGTTGGCAATAACTCCAACATAGCAGCGGAAAGACCTAGCGATACGAACTAGGAAAGAACATCCTCATCGGGGAGGACCGATGATGGAATATGTTATACACATCCTCAACAGACAAAGCTCTATCCCCACAAAGTCTCTTCTACATGGGAGATGCATCTTCAGTGTGAAGTCTGTATCAAGGATTAAGGACTTTGATGATAACCCAAACGTCAACATCCTAGAAGCTCCTGAGAGCATTGGATTGCACGTCCAAGACAGTTCATTAGGGTTGTCAGTAATAATTGTCAATCCCGGTAGAAGTCAAGGGGAGTCGGCAATCATCCCAACATGTTGGAGAATAATCCAACAAACCACATACATTTGCATCATGTTGTTGTACATTGCGTCATGATTATCTTGTTGCATTTCAAGTGTCTAGTATTCTTTATATGACAACCCAAATTTTCATAAGTTATTAAAATAAGAATTAAATAATTAAAATTCTTATTATGAGGTATAAATATTTTGAATTATGTGATTTGATGTGAAGAGACTTATATGTTCATATGTTGGAGAATGTGAGATTTAATAGTTAATTAAACTATTAAAGAAATTAAATAATATTAGTTAATTTAATTAAGTGAAATTATATTATGAGATAATATAATTTTAATTGTTATACCTTAATGGGCAATGGAAATTATTATGAGTTAAGTTTCATAAATAGTGTGAATAATTCACTTAATTAAAACAAAGTGAATTAATACAAGTATAATTGATTTAATAAAGTGAGAAGCTAATATATTGCATGAAAATATAAATGTTAGTATAATGCGAGTAAAATATTTATTAAGTACATTAAATATTTTAGTTTGAAACTTTATGGAATAAAATGAATATTTATGGTATTAAATAAATATTTGATGAAAATTGTTATGGGTTAATTTTTTTAATTGTGATAAAATAGATGGGATTTATCGTATTTTATTACAGCTTGAGTATAATGATGATATTCTAATTTAATTAAATAATTAAATTAGAGGAATGGGAATTTGTTAAGTAAATTGTGACATTAAAATTATATGATAAATGAGTTATGAACATAAATTAAAAGTGTTTTAAATTTAGTTTTACCAAACAAAGCCTTAGAGCTTTTGAAATTCTTGTTTTAATCTTATTTTTCCAAACAAGGCTTAAGGAATGACTAAGTCATTATTTTAATTGGTTTTACCAAAAAATGCATAAGGATTGTAAGTTATTAATTTTTAAAGTGGTTTAGCCAAACAAGCCGGCTTTTGATTTTTTTTTTTTAAATATAACTGACATTAGTTATACATATAATTATTTTATATATTAATACATATTATATTATATGTTATATTTTCCAAGTTACGTAAGTTGTAAAAGAGAAGAAGAGAGAATACAGAGAAGAAAAAGAAGAAGAATCTTTCATTATCTCCATCTTTTCTCCTAGTTCAACCTAGAAAGGGCACGTGAAGTATAGATAACTATAAGCTGTTAAACTGTTATTGGTAAACAACGATCAAGGCAAGTCTTTCAGTTCCTATTTGCTATGTGAATTTGATGATGAACTATTTGAAATGTTTATTGCAAATAGCATGGTGGGTTATATTAATGTTGAAAGTATGAAATGTTAAAGTTAATTTATGACTACGTTAATTGAGTAATGAATGGTTATTGAGTAAGGAACTCAATCTTTATACTTGTTATATGAACTACAACATGTATGTTATGTTAGTCCAATGTTTATGAGATGTATATCGAGCATGTTATTATGTGATGTGATGCATGGAAATTGTTAGATTTTGTTGGGTTGTCGATGTGACACCCCTAAATCTGGGTACTTCATTCCCCTAAGACTTGGTGTTCACTTTCCATACATTCATACTGTCTACCTAAATAAAATAAGATTTAAACCATAAATCCTCCCTATAAAAGGATTACATCATTAAATCCAAAAATTTCCCAGGTTTTCTAACCTTAACATCAATCATGTGCGGAAATAAAATAATTACATCACATCATTAAATATAAAGTCTATTAATATTAAAGTCATTAAATTATAAGTCATCATCACTTGTACATTTTTCCCTTTCCTTTGATAGTTGTAGGTTCATCGACCTTCTCAACTTTAGCTGCAATGAGTGTATATATGCAAAAGCGAGAAAATAAAGCTCACTTGAATAATAATGAATAAACATCATATCAACCGCCAAATGAATAGGCTCAATAGAAATTAATAAAGTACTTCATCAATAATAATCAGGAACAGAACTTGAAATATATAACTGAGGGTCAAAAGACCACAAACTATGTCCATAGTTATAAGTATTCTTTCAACTTAAACTTTAACAGTCATAAGACTATAAGGACTCCTCGTACTTAGGGGATCGACCCTTACATAAAATGTATGTGTGTGAACATTTCAACGCTATGCGTAAATTATCCCATGTAGAAGGGTTGTTCATCTCAGTATTTAGAATACAAATTCGCACTAAAGTAAGTTTGGTTTGGATAAGTTTCAAGGTAATTTTGAGTTTACGAACATCAACTAAGGATTAGTTGAATAAAACTGTAATAACATTATGCTATGGAATAATTCATAAGTGAATCAACATTGTATACTAAGGTCATGCTTTAGGAATAATCTAAGAGCATAAGTATTGAATAACGTAACATACCTTGCTTGAACAATGTTAAGCTAAGGTTAAAACCTTATTTAGAGTTGAGTCTTAAGCATGCATAATAAACATTAAGTTTAATGATAAAACTTGCTCAACATTAGTGTATTAGAATGTAGAAATTTGCATGCTAAATAACAAGTTAAAGATTGGCTTAATATCAAGAGATAAGGTTTAGGAGCTTGCACGATATAATTAGGGTTAAGAAATTGCACAAAGAAAGCTTAGAGTTAGAAAAACTTGCTAAAAGAAAGTTTAGAGTTAGAAAAACTTGCTCAAAGAAAGTTTAGAGTTATAAAAACTTGCCTCGTGCGTAGGTTAAACAATCACTACTCACGTTCACCACAAGTCCTACACAGACCATATATACTGACAATACACATTAGTTACATTAATATTAGCTTCATGACTTGCTTTCTCACTTTTAGTATAGCTACTAACTAAGTTTAAGTTTAAACAACATCACATCTTTTCATGAACATTACTTTTTAGCTTTATTACAACTACTTAAGTGATCATGTCATTGAATCACATACACATTAGCAACTTGATACAACATCCTATTACATGTCCAATATGTTATCATTAGGTTATACTAATACACAAAGGATTGCACTTGCATTCGCGCATCCCGATGACCTCCGATTGCCTCCAAATACACAGCAGTCCTAAAGATGGCCATTTTGACCCTTAATAACGATTTCAAATTCAAAACCTTAAAGAATAAAAGTTATATACCTATTCGTTATCGTTCCGAATCATCTCGAATCGCATCAATTGGAGTTTGTATGAAAACATTATGCTCATTTTATTAACCTATGTCCAGTCAGTTTTTTTTCCAAAATTTTGGCTAGGCAGAATACCCCCCCGCCCCACCGGGATGGGGATTTTTGTACTGGGGGCCCGCCGGAGCAGGGGTCCCTTCTGCATTTTTGCGATTTAAGCTCTGAAACACTACGGAAAGCCAAAATAGGCATACAAACTCCTTTCTAACAACCATACTATCCTACCCAAGGTGTAATAGGTTTACAGAAACATAATCTAATATTTTCTAGCGCATTTCTAGCCATCTAAATAACATAGACATCAAAATTACAACCATTAATTTTCACTATTTTTGCTAAAACTTCACTTTTTGAAAGTTTCAGTGAAAATCATCACTGTAATTTTGTTTTTCAACCAAAACAGTTAATTCAACATACTATGCTTATGTTTATTCATCATGTTTCGAATTTAATAGTCTATTTGTATATTATACAGAGAATTAAACCTCAATTTTACTTTAAACTAAGTCATATTCATATATATATATATATATATATATTCATACCAATTCAATTTGTAATATGATTTCCTTCACAAAATACATACATAACATGAATTCATTTACTATCCTCATATATATACTTGTGAAAACAATTTCATAACAACTAGTTATCACATAGAAACTATATAACACAAACAATTTAACCTTCATAAATTTTTTACAGAACATTTTGGAAGAGAATAAAACTATAACTTTAAAGAAATTTAAAGGGGTAAGATGATACCTTGTTTTCTAGAAGATGACAACTTTCCCTTTTGATCAACAAACTTTCCTTTCCCTAATTCTTCTATCAAAACCTCTCTAGAATTCTCTTAAGTTCTCTCTCAATTTCTCTTCTTTTTCTTCTTCTATGTTCTTCTTCTCTATTCTAACTTACATACTAAAATATAACGTATAGGTAATAATATAGGTATTAATTATATTATATAATTATATGTATAACTGATATCAATTATTATATTTTTGAAAATCAAAAGCCCAAAGGCTTGTTTGGCTAACTAACTAAAAAATTAACCCATTAATTCTTACACCTTGTATGGTAAAACAGATTTAAATTAAAGACTTAACATTCATTAAGCCTTGTTTGGCAAAATTGAATTAACCTCCCTTAACTTATTTTAATAACTCCTTTATAATATAGTTTATGGTCACACTTAATTTAATTAATTATAATAATAATTTATTAAATAAATTTACCACGTAGATCAATACAACATAATTAAATTTTTTTTTATAATTATAATTTTATTTAATCAACTAAATATTAAAATATTATCTCATGATGATCAATTTCCTTAACTCGTAAATTATTTATTTAACAAATAAATAATCAAATCAACTCACCTTAAATAAATATTTATTTAATAATAACACATTAATTAAAATATTGATATAACTCAATAAATATTTTGAATTACAATTTAAAATTAAATTCTGGATTGGTACATCCTTCCCTCCTTACAAGGATTCTGTCCCCAGAATCACAACTCAAACAAATCATTCATCACATTCTTCCCTACTTACAAAGATTATGTCCCCAGAATCGAAGACACATATTAAACAAATAACTCAGGATAATTCTTCATCATATCAGCTTCGATTTCCCACGTAGCCTCTTCGATATTGTGGTTCCTCCATATTACCTTTATAGAAGGTATCACCTTATTCCCGAGCACTTATTCTTTTCCTGTCGACTATCTGGATAAGAACCTCTTCATAAGACAAGTCTTTATCGAACTATAAAGGTTCATACTCTATCACATGCTTGTAATCGGGTTTATACGGTCGTAATACCAAAACATGAAAAACATTATTAACGTGTACCTCGAAAGGTTCAATTAATCTCGGGCTCAGCTTTCCCATTTTACCAAAACGGATTTTCCCCTTCCAAGGAGAAACTTTTAAAAACACAAAATTTCCTGCGTCGAACTCACAATCTTGTCCGTGTTGGTCAACATGCCTCTTCTGTCTGCCTTGAGCAGCTACCAATCTTTTCATGATGAGTTTAACAACCTCAGCAGTTTGTTGTACCAGTTCTAGTCCTAACAGTTGACGTTCACCGACTTCATCCTAGCACAATGGAGTTCTGCACTTCCTGCCGTATAATGCTTCGTAAGGTGGCATGCCGATGCTTGAGTGGTAACTGTTGTTGTAAACAAATTCCACCAATGATAAATGTTATTCCCAGCTCCCTTTGAAATCCATGATGTATGCTCTGAGCATATCTTCCAACGTCTGGATTGTTCGTTCGCTTTGGCCATCTATTTTCCAATGATATGTCGTACTCATTCTCAACTGTGTTCCCATACATTCTTGTAGTTTCTTCCAGAAGTTTGATGTGAACCTCAGATCTCTGTCTGATACAATTGATATTGGAACTCCATGTCTTGAGACGATCTCCTTAACATACAGTTTTGCCAGCTGGTCAAGATTAAATCTAATCTTTATTGGCAAAAAGTGTGATGATTTCATTAATCTATCCACTATCACCCAAATCGCATCGTATCCTTTCTGAGTAGTTGGAAGACCCACCACAAAATCCATTGTGATGTGTTCCCACTTCTATTCTGGTATTTCCAACAGTTGAAGTAATATGCTTGGCCTTTGACGCTCGGCCTTGACTATTTGACATGTCAAGCATTTCACAACACATTCTGTGACATCTCTTTTCATGTTTGGCCACAAAAAGTGTCATCATAAATCTTGATACATCTTCGTACTTCTCGGGTGTATCGAATATCTTGAGTTATGAGCTTCGGTCAAGATTTCTTCTTTAATATTTGGTACTGCTGGAACCCAGATTCTTCCCTCGAATCTTAGTAACCCTTCGGTATCGATCTTGTATTTCACTTCACCACTCTCAACTACTTTCTCTTTGATCTTTCCATATTCGTCATCTTCTAGTTGAGCATTCTTCACCTTGTCAACCAAAGTTGAACTAGCTTCCATCTGGAACAATCTTTCATCAGTTTCTTTTGGAAATTTTATTTCCAACTCTAGTCTTGCCATTGTTGAAATGAGATCCTCTTGGTTGGTTAACAACATCAACTTCTCACGACCCTTCCTACTCAAGGCATCTATAACCACGTTTCCTTTGCCTGGATGATAAATGATCTCGAAATCATAATCTTTTATTAATTCCATCCTTCTCCTTTGACGCATGTTGAAGTTTTTTTGTGTGATAATATACTTCAGACTCTTATGGTCTGGGTATATCTCACACTTCTCTTCATAGAGATAATGTCTCCATATTTTTAGAGCAAATACCACTACAACCAACTTTAAATCATGAGTCAGATATCCTTTCTCATAGTCCTTTAATTGTCTTAGTGCATAAGCAATAACTTTAACATTCTGCATAAGAACACAACCCAACCCTTTATGTGAGGCATCACTATACACCATAAAATTTCCTGTATTATTTGGTAATGACTATAATATCCCCAAATTCGGGTCCCAAATCACCACAGATCTTGTGTATTAATTCTATAACTAATTGCGAAAGATATAAACATAAATTGTTTATACAATAAACTTTACACATTAACCCCAAGGTCGTGAACCTTCACATAAAACCTATATCAATATCTTATCTAACATACAATGCAATTATAATACATTACTGTTACAAATTTTAGCTGCACATATAAACCCAAGCTGAACTTGGCTTGATCTTTTCCTGTATCGAACGTGTTCGTCTTAATCTGCAATATTTATCATGATATAGCAAGGGTGAGCATAAGTTTACCCAACAAGTATAAGTTTATTTAAGGATATATCATGATTTAAAGAAATTTGAATAATAAGCTAGCTATAATTCAACAATATAGTTATGAATTAGTATGAACAAATTTTTATAACTTAACGAGCATTGAACATGAACAAATATATCTGGACAGAATGGTAATGAAGGTGATCAGCCTTTCATACTTGATGAATACATGAAATACGCATAGAGTGCAATTAAACAATTCATAGACATGGCAATCAGCAATTATTAACCACAAGTATATTTGAATGAAACAACTCGAGGTCGAGTTAAGAAAAACATGCATAATAAATAAGTATGTTAGTTCCCGAAGGCACAATATTTATCTAGAAGGGGGGGGGGGGTTGAATAGATATTTAAAATTCTTTTCTTTGTCAGTTTTGATAATGATTTCAACACGGCAAAATTAAGGTTTGTTTGATCTCCCTTTTAGATAAAGTGAGTTAATGAGAGTGAGGCAGTTATAACAATTATAGCAAGAATGAAATAGACACGACTGTTTTAAGTGGTTTGGAGCACTTAAAGCTCCTAGTCCACTCTTCTACTCCTCGAGTAGGAAATCCACTAAGGATGTCTTTTACACTTTCTAAATCTCACAGATTCCTTCTAGACCAGCAGTCTAGGAACTTGTTAGTTCACTCTTGAACTTTTCAAGTCCAGTAGACTTGGTTCTTCACAATTCACTTTAGAACTATTCAAGTCCTTCTGACTTGGAACTTCTTACTTCACTTGTTTGGCTATTGTTGAGTTCTTGATTGGTGCTACTCAGTTTCCGTTAAGCTCTTGTTCGAAAGAACTGAGTAGCTGTGCAAGCTTTCTCTTTTTCTCAGATTGTAGAGTTGAGCGTTGAGTATTATTCCTTTTTGTTCAATTGTTTGCTTAGTTTGATCGTCTGCAGATGTCTTGCATATATGTGATCTTTGAAATCTTCCTGTTGAATCCATTCGTTGAAGCATTTAATGCGTTTGACGTTTCTGATCTTTGATGAAGACTTTTTTGTATATCTTCTAAATTGCATTCTTACCCACTGACATAGCAGACTGCTTTCTCACCTAACAACTAAAAAGGTGTTTTCCTATATCCCATGGTCCTTTACTTAGCTTATTTAATACGTCTCTTTGTTGCATACTAAGGATATTTTTATGCCATTGAGACTGGTGATTACTTTAATGTTTATAACCCATTCCACATTTGTTAAGATTTTATCTTTGAACAAATGGTCAAGGCCCACAACTTCTTACACAGATAGATGATACTCTATGATTCTTATTATGTTATCTTGCCACCTTGGTGCTTGATGTAACCAAATGAGAACACTACGATTTCTCTTAAGGGCTGGCACACTACGATCTTCACTTGCTTGTCTTGTAGACTCTACGTCTCCGAGAGCACTTACGATCTCTTGTTGGCTTCGAAAAACGTTTGGACCACTATATGATGTCTGCAGAGGCCCTTCAAGGTAGTCATACTACGATCCTTGATGCTCTACGATTTTGCCTTGGCTTCTGCAGATGCTTGGTCGGTTCGTAGGCAGGCTGTCTCTTCGATTCTGAACATGACTTCCTCAGCAGACTACGGCTACGAGGAGGTGCTACTCGACACACTACGAACCTTCCTCATCTCTCCTGGCAGTCGACGAACTCCGAGATCTACTATCTTGCATACTATGATTCTGCCTTGATAGCTTTCGAGTTTCCTTTTACTCTCCTGGCAGACTACGATTCTTGGTGCAGTGTTTGTCGATTAGATAAACCTATCTATTACATCATAAGATCAACCTAACAAGCTTGATCTCTTTATGTATACATTCATTTACAGAATGATGAACATTAAAACCTTAGATCAACCTAACAATTTTGATCTATCACTAAGTCCTTGTAAATATATTCCTTGAAGGACTTTACATATAATCATGAACATTTACTTTAAACATCAAATTAAAATATACATTCTTCCAATAATCTCCCCCTATTTGATGTTGACATAACCAAGGAGATTTGTTGTCATGATTATCAAATTCTATATGCAGTTGCAGCAAAGTAAATATGATTTAATTTTTCAGTGAGCAGATAAAATTTCTAGAGAATAAGCATGAATTTATTAATGTTTAAGATAGACATTACATTTAAGTTCAGTTACATCAATAAGAGTTGAATTTGAACTTATCTCTATTTCTTCGGCCTTTTGCCTCGTGGAGGACTTCAATACTCCTCAGCTATTCTTTTCCTGCTTACTTCGTCTCTCCTGGCTAGATCTTCCAGCTCACTTGGACTTAGTCTTGGATTGTGATCATGCCTATTCATGAATGCAGGATCTCCAATTTGCATTCTTAGGCCCGTGGTGGTCACTTCTTGTGAGCTGGGAGTTGGCCCTAGACTCCTTCATGGTTAAGCCATAATGATTGGCTCATGATCAGATCGTTGAGTATGATGGCCAGATCGTGGAGTCTGTTGGTGATACTGCCTTGGAGGAGGACTCCTGGATGATTGAGCAGAAAAAGTGCCTCTGCCTCTGCCTCTGCCTCTGCCTTGATCTATTTTCCCTTTATTCTCCCCCTTTATGTCAGCATCAAGGGTTCGAAAGTCTTCTAAAAGACAAGTCATTCCTTGGACAAGCTCGTTTAGTTGACTTTGAATTTGAGCAATGTCCTCTCAATTTTCTTTGATCAGAGCATCAGATCGAGCTTTCCTTTGTTGAAGGACGGCTAAAATATTGTCAGTCTGCTATCCTTGGCTGACGTAAAATTATTAGAATTCTTTTACGGCAGTTTTCAGATTGAGGAAGCTCTCTAACATAAGTTTATTCTGAGCTTCTTGAGTTGTCTGTAAGACAAGAACAGCATCCCTGTGTCTTTTGGCTATGAGAAAGTGGATCTCATCCCTATCTTTTATGCTCTGAATCCTTTCCTTGATGATCTCCTTAAGCTTCTTTGTGAGCTCAGAGCTTAGGGTGCTTGGGAGACTATTTGTAGCACTGATCATTTTTGTTAGTCTAGTTTGAATGAGTTCAATGTGTGCTTCAAGACTATCATCGATTTCCTCGATCACTTTCTTTGACACGTCTGACAAATCAATTTTGGTGGGCAGTTCAGAAAAAAGTTCACTGAGTTGAGGAATGTGTAGAGGAGGGATTGTTCTCTTGTATTGATCTTGTAATGAGTAGAGGGCAAAATAAAGGTTGAAGTATTCATTTGTGGATGAGGAGGGAATATCGGATGGAGGGGCATGTGTTTGGTTTTCTGGAGTAGGTGGCTCTACGATTTGAGCGAGGGACTCTACGATGGGGCTAGAGTCAGTAATCGTAGAGATGATAGGAGTTGGGATCAATATGAAGTTGGGCATATTTGGTTCATCAGTTACAGAATTTTGAGATTCTGTAACAAGGAATTGAGTTAGTGGATTAAGAACTACTTCCAACCAGCTTGGAAATTCATAAAATTGGCTGAAAAAAGATTGTGGATAGTGATTAACTCTAAAAAAGATTGGGATAGATAATACCTCGTACACAATTCTTGAAGAGGGACCATTTGTGATTAGCTATTTGGCAAAGTTGAAGTTGCCTGGGAATCCATGAGCTAGCACAGAGATGGCTGGATATTCTTCGAAACTCCAAAACATGTGATTCCAGGATTTTAGAATTTGAGCTTGATGAAAAGGCATCATGGGTAGATAAGAGAACAGATGATCGTAGATAGCTTTCATGTACCCATCATAGCCCACGACGATGATCTCGACCTCATCATCTTTCTTCCTCTTCTTTGTCTTCATTCAAGGATTCCACTACATCAATGACTTCTCTTTGTTCTTTCTCTGGTTTTCTCTCATTTATTATAGGAGCAGCTACTTTCGTCATGGGGATTTCATGAGGCTTCCCCTCAACGTGATCATCCATTTGTATTTCCAATGGCTCACCCTTAGCTTGAGCAATTTCTAGAGTGAGAGCTTTAGGTAGCTCCCCCTCAGCTTGAGTAGTGTTTTCTTGTCCAGCTTCGGATAGCTCCTTCTCAATGGCTATCTTTTTGTCTTCTTCTTTAAATACTCCATTATTGATAAGGATGTACTTTTTGACCAACTTTCTTTTGGTTTTCCTAGGTTGAGTCACAGCCTTAGGACTTTCTTTTGCTTCAATTCTGAACTGTTGATCAACTAGAGTGTCTGGTGTAGCAACTTTTGTGGGAGAGGCGTTCAATCTGGTTTCTACGATCGGTAGAGACTCTACGATCGAGGAGACAGATGGTCTCTTGGATTTGTGACTGTTATTGATCTTCTTCAGCAGCTGTGAGATGGTGGACTTTGATGATAACCCAAACGTCAACAACCTAGAAGCTCCTGATAGCATTGGATTGCACGTCCAAGACAGTTAATTAGGGTTGTCAGTAATAACTGTCAATCCCGGTAGAAGTCAAGGGGAGTCGGCAATCATCCCAACATGTTGGAGAACAATCCAACAAACCACATACATTTGCATCATGTTGTTGTACATTGCTTCATGATTATCTTGTTGCATTTCAAGTGTCTAGTATTCTTTATGTGACAACCCGAATTTTCATAAGTTATTAAAATAAGAATTTAATAATTAAAATTCTTATTATGAGGTGTATATATTTTGAATTATGTGATTTGATGTGAAGAGACTTATATGTTCATATGTTGGAGAATGTGAGATTTAATAGTTAATTAAACTATTAAAGAAATTAATTAATATTAGTTAATTTAATTAAGTGAAATTATATTATTAGATAATATAATTTTAATTATTTATGCCTTATGGGCAATAGAAATTATTATAAGTTAAGTTTCATAAATAGTGTGAATAATTCACTTAATTAAAATAGTGAATTAATATAAGTATAATTGATTTAATAAAGTGAGAAGCTAATATATTGCATGAAAATATAAATGTTAGTATAATGCGAGTAAAATATTTATTAAGTACATTAAATATTTTAGTTTGAAACTTTATGGAATAAAATAAATATTTATGGTATTAAATAAATATTTGATAAAAATTGTTATGGGTTAATTTATTTAATTGTGATAAAATAGATGGGATTTATACGTATTTTATTACGCGAGTATAATGATGATATTCTAATTTAATTAAATAATTAAATTAGAGGAGTGGGAATTTGTTAAGTAAATTATGACATTAAAATTATATGATAAATGAGTTATTAACATAAATTAAAAGTGTTTTAAATTTAGTTTTACCAAACAAAGCCTTAGAGCTTTTGAAATTCTTGTTTTAATCTTATTTTGCCAAACAAGGCTTAAGGAATGACTAAGTCATTATTTTAATTGGTTTTACCAAAAAATGCATAAGGATTGTAACTTATAAATTTTTAAAGTGGTTTAGCCAAACAAGCCGACTTTTGATTTTTTTTTTAAAAAATATAACTGACATCAGTTATA